>JAVTVY010008429.1:0-43347 GCA_036873755.1 Hanleya hanleyi
TTTGCCGACGATTCCAAGTGTATTAGGGAAATTAACAGTATAAATGACTGCCTGGAATTACATGACCTGGAAAATCTTGTTCAATGGAGTAAAAAATGGGACATGCAATTCAACGCCCTGAAATGCAAGCTCCTCACAATCACGAGGAAACGAAACCCAGTTGTACACAGGTACACGATGGGCGGTGCCACACTTGAGAAGGTCAATAGCATGCGCGACCTCGGAATCGAAGTGTCGTCCAACTTATCGTGGGACACACATGTAAATTTAGCGGTAAGCAAAGCGAACCGCATGCTTGGGTTAATACAAAGAACTTGTGGCCAATCATGCCCTGTTCAGACGAAACGAAAACTCTATGTATCACTTGTACGAACCCTATTAGAATATTCACCTCAGTCCTGGGCTGTTACAACAAAAAGGTCTCTTCTCCATTTAGAAGGAGTACAAAGGAGGGCGACGAAATATATTTTAGGTTACCGGGAATGCCAGGACGAGGATTACAAATCCCGATTAATTAAACTAAACTTACTGCCATTAAGTTATAGAAGAGAAATTATGGATTGTGTATATTTATTTAAATGTTCTCGCGGTGATTATGACTTGGATGTGTATCAGTTTGTATCATTCAAAGCTCCAGAGAATGTACTAATGAAAATGCCCAAATTTAAAACTGAAAATTTTCGGCATTCTTATTTTAACAGAATCTTTTATCTGCGCAATGTAAATTCATTACGTGACCTTTTATCTTTTAGTATTGAGTCGCATAAAGCTAAGTTGATGAGATACTACTCAGCTTTTTTAAGAAACAAATTTGTATCAGACAACTCCTGTACATGGGTTAGCAAATGCCATTGTACGCGATGCCGACTCATTTAGCTTCACGTGCATTTTTTTCTTAATTGACTTATTTTTTATTTCTTACGCTCTTTTAGAATCAATTCTTTAATATCTTATATATTTATAATATTTTATTGTATTGTTCCTTATGTACGTGTGTTATGATTGTTAATGTGTGTGTGTGCGTGTGTGCGTGTGTGCCTGTGTGTGGTTTTAATGGAAGATTGCTTAACTATAGGTGCTAGTCACCTGTGCGATCTCTTCCAGACTAGTGTCGAAGTTGATTAAATAAATTACATAAAAATAAACGGACAGGAACGAATATGACAGATGCAAATGGTGGCCTCTGATTGGACAAGAATCTTCTTGAATTGTAAATATACCCAACGCGGCTCCCCCAGCGTGGGTATGATGTAACATTGGGGAGAATAAACTATATGAAAAAAAATTCTTGTTGTTGTTGTTCGCTCATGTGTCATCCTTGTTGTTGTTGCTGTTGTTGTTCTCTCTCTGGTCTATATCATGGCGTTATGTTAGAGTGTTAAGGTGTAACGACGGGCGTCACTGCATTTCGAAGAATTAGTGACAATTCCATGGAATATCAGAGCTTCTGAGCTATTTCACCAGGGCGTTGAAGCATTAAGAATGGCGTTGGTGGGCGTTGCTACGAGATGACACCTCACACGACGCATTCGCACCGCGGATGGTCCATCTCTACACCAAGTAACATCCTTCACTGCTAAAAAATGCCCACTTTCGCTATTACTCGTACTGATGACGTCACCAATGACGTCACAGATGCTGTGGATATCCCTCAAATCGGGGTCTATACCCCGAGAGCTACAACATGACACCTCCCATGACGCATTCGGACCAAGGATGGTCCATCTCTACACCAAATACCATCACTTTCGCTACTACTCCTACTGATGACGTCACCAATGACATCACAGATGCTGTGGACAGCCCTCAAATCGAGGTCTGCACGCCGAGAACTACAAGATGACACCCCACACGACGCATTCGGACTGAGGATGAAGGTATCTCTACCCCAAATACCTTCCTTCACTGACCCAAAATGCACACTTTCGCTACTACTCGTACTGATGACGTCACCAATGACGTCACAGATGCTGTGAACAGCCCCCAAATCGGGGTCTACACCCCGAAAGCTACAAAATGACACCTACCAGGACGCATTCGGATCAAGGATGGTCCATCTCTACCCCAAATACCTTCTTGTACTGCCCTAAAATGCCCACTTTACTTACTACTCGTACTGATGACGTCACCGATGACGTCACAGGTGACGTGGGCAGCCCTCAAATCGGGGTCTACACCCCGAGAGCTACAAGATGACATCTTCCAGGACGCATTCGAACCGTGAATAGCCCATCTCCACCCCAAATACCTTCATGTACTGCCCCAAAATGGCCACTTTACTTACTACAACCAACTGCGCATGCGCAGATTAACGCGACTTGCACTTCAAAACACACCATTCTGACTCTAACCCACACAAGCTTCACTTTGACACCTTCCACGACCCATTCGGACCCATAGCGGTCCATCTCTACCCCAAACACACCCAGATACTCCCTCAAAATGCCTGCTTTCTATACTACGGCCAGACTGCGCATGCGCAGAGTATTGACACCGTACGAACCATTAGTATAGTCAAGTGCTCCTGCATGAGAGCTTCAAAATAAGACCTCATACGACACCATTGGACCACCAGGGAGTCACCTAGACCCCAACACGTCCACCCCGTATGGGCCTATACTCCCATAGCCATGCAGTAGCCTACCCAGGCCTCGGTGAACTTTTTCCAAAAATTTCACCGTTTCGTGCCGGGACACTTCCTATCATGTTTGTCTTGAGGAGACTAAGAAAACAAATCCAAACAACCATACCGCAAATGTATAGAAGTAGGTTTCCCAGTGGGACAAACATTGGTCCTATACCCCAGTATGGGACTATATGGGTCTCCCTGAACTTTTTTCCAAAAATTTCAACGATTCGTGCCGCGACACTTCCTATCATGTTTGTCTTGACGAGACTAAGAAAACAAATCCAAACAACCATACCGCAAATGTCTAGAAATAGGTTTCCCAGTGGGACAAACATTGGTCCTATACCCCTAGTATGGGACTATATGGGTCTCCCTGAACTTTTTCCAAAAATTTCAACGATTCGCTCCGCGACACTTCATATCATGTTTGTCTTGACGAGACTAAGAAAACGAGACCCCACAACCTATACCGCAAATGCCGAGAAGTAGGTTTCCCAGGATGGTCCTATACCCCCATACCCCATATAGGCATTTTCCCGTAATTTAGGATAAAGTCCGTGTTCCGTATTTTTTCAGGAAAAAATTTACATACACCCACCCTGGAACTAGGGGGAGATAACTCTATTGATAGGCAAGCCCCGTTAAATCCGGCGACCTATATACCCCCCATACCCCATATAGGCATTTTCCAGGATTTTTTGATAAAGTCCGTGTTCCGGGGGGTTTTTTCAGGAAAATTTTTACATGCCCCCACCCATGACCGGATTCCCCTTCACATAGGCTTCACATGGATACCTCATACAACTCCATCGGCCCATTAGGGGCTCCCCTAGATCCCAAAACGTCTATTTCCATACCCTTTTCCCACAATTCCCTGTCTACGCATGCGTAGAATGATGACAACGCTCGAACCACTAGTCCAGTCATATGCCCCCTCACAAAGGCTTCACATTGATACCTCATATGACCCCATTGGACCATTAGTGGCTCCCCTAGCTCCAAAACGGCTATTTTCATACCCTTCGGCCACCGCGCATGCGCAGAATGCCGATATTTCAACTCCACACCCAGCCCATCAGATGCCCCTTCACGAATGCTTCACTTTGATACCTCACTCGACCCCATCGGACCATTAGGGACTCCCCTAGCTCCAAAACGGCTATTTTCATACACTTTGGCCACCACGCATGCGCAGAATGCCGATATTTCAACCCCACACCCAGCCCATCAGATGCCCCTTCACGAATGCTTCACTTTGATACCTCACTCGACCCCAATGGACCATAAGTGGCTCCCCTAGCTCCAAAACGTCTATTTTCATACCCTTTGGCCACCGCGCATGCGCAGAATGCCGATATTTCAACCCCACACCCAGTCCATCAGATGCCCCTTCACGAATGCTTCACTTTGGTACCTCACTCGATCCCATTGGACCATTAGTGGCTCCCCTGGCTCCAAAACGTCTATTTAGGTATTCCCCGTATAGGCCAGTGGGCCAGTATGGGCCATATAGTAGACATATATATGCTATTTTCAACCTTGGTTTGTATCATATGACTCGTAGCCTAATGGATAACGTGTCTGCCTCTTGATAAAGCGACTCGGGTTCAATTCCCAGTAGGACCCTTTCATTGTATGGTGAAACCGAGGGTTCCCCACTTGCCATTTAACATGGGCAAATAGATGGGGATATTGTCGGGAACCCTGTGGAATACCATTGATGCTTCGGAAGGGCAGATAAAGGCTATCTATTGTCCCGGAGAGGGCCGGACATTGCCGGAGATGACACCGGACGTGCCGCCATCTTGAACCAGAAGGCAGACGCCGCCATCTTGGATATATCCCATAATGCACCGGGTCAAAATACTCGCTTCTGATTGGCTGAGAGCTCTGTGACGTGATCTCATTTGCATAAATCCGACTCAATTTCAGTTTTATATACTACTATGGCAGTGTGACAGACGTCACAGGTCCTACGAAGTAGTGTAGGCATTAGGACTCCGACGCGCACTGAACTCTTGGAAATCCCCCTCGCCCCAAGTTGAAATCCTGCCTATATCAAGATGGGCACAGCCCAAGTCAGAATCACCAGTGATTTTCATCAAAAATCATCAGTAATTTTCATCAAAAGTAAGTCAGCTCAGAACTTGCTTCATTGATTAGAGCCTTGGGCTGGGTCACTCTGTGAGATATATCGTGCTGTTGAATCAGGGTATACTGTTGCATATATGTGGATACTAGAGAGATCGCATTCTAAAACCGAACAGAGATTCACAGGCTCAATTGGACATGGAAATATAACTTTTATAATGTTACGTTATCAATTGTTTGTCTCTGTAATATTCCCAGGCATAGAACAATGAAGCAACGGACAGATAATCAGCCCTATGTAATGTATAAACAGTATGCCCTATTGTTCCCAACTTATACAGTACAGTCACTAAATGTTGGTTTCAGAGAGCATGGAGGGTCTAGTGACATGTATTCATGCATATCATAGAAGTAGGATATGACATTACTTTTGCATATATTTCAACCTTAGTGATATATTGCAAAGGCATGGTAAACGATATGAAGCAGGACTCAGGACATATCATGTAAGTCAAACCCTGGATGAATCGAAGTTATTTTATTATGGCTTCTTGACAGTTTTTATTATACTGCACTCTTTTATGATGAGCAATGATCTTGACCTGAATGATTATATCACCTGACGCTGAACCTTCTTTTTCCTATCTACTTTTTTTTTATGATAATTACCATTCAGAATGCCCATCTGCTGTCCATTTAACGTTGTTCTCATATAAACTATGATATTTCGGAATTCGGAAAATGCTCTAAGAGAACCATATGGCAGGGTTCTATCCTCATTGAATCAGCTCGTAATGATGATTTATTGTAAGAATGGTGACCATTTTGTTTTCCCAATTTCCATATTTTCCTGCAACACTGTTCAATGAGAATTCTGATATGTTAAATCTTGATTTTTTTTTCAGTACAATACCATCGAGATTTATTATGGAATTAGTGGCGGGTTCCGCCCTATTCTTTTCGTACAGGGTTCAACTGAACTAAATACAGATGAAAATGAATGTATATTATGAGGCTATTATGACATCATGATGACGTCATGTCTCGAAAATCCTGACAAATCCTTTATTTTGATAGGCCATTGTGGCATCTTTCTATCCATGTACAGTTTGTTACATTAGTCGTAGATTTGACGATGTTAAAAGGACGAAGTGCATCTCAACCCCCAAATCCAATGTGCGCCTATATGTTACTCGGAGTACCTATCTTTGTGATGTCATGATTCTTTGTCACAAGCTTCTTCACGATGACTTAAAATTACCCCAGTACGATAAGATATGATGCCAGAAAGTTTGGTCCCTAATTCTGTTCCCTTCTGGAAATGGATCAAATACAATAGCGGCGGTTTTCCCCTTACACCGACCGATATGGGTAATTATGACGTCATCGAAATTTGTTGTATTATTTTTGTTCTCTAGTCAAAAGCATGTGCTTTATTTTGATATTTCTCGCTTTGATTTAACCAGTTAAGCACAAATGATCACATTTCCCCTCACCCCCATATATTTTCACAAAATTAGTATCATCGCAGCTCGCAGCAAAACCGCTATAGCTTCTTTATACCCACACGGATTTTTGGCCTGCTACCGCTGGAATGACCCGCATACCCCAAACTTTCATGCTGTATAGCCACAAATTGGTCAGCTCGGGGTACAGACGGGACGACCTTTTTGGTGCATGGGTTCCAGGCCTGTACAAGACGATGGTTTCAGGCCTCCATTTCTATTTTTAAGGGCTTGTGGGGACGTTCCTACTGGAAAAGTTTTGAATTTCTGGATGCAAAACGACGCTTTCTGGTGCATTCTGATACGATATTTCGACATTTAGTACTGTCTTACACACTTATGTGCTAGTTGTGGACTTTTGCTAGGGCGGAACTCCGTCAGTCAGGCGGGGACTCCCCCTTCCCCTCCCCCTTCATCAGCCTACGGGCATGAGCACTGCAATGGTAGAAAACGTCCATACACATATCCGCTCTCCTGGTATATTCTCATCCTACGACAGCCATTGCAGTTTTTTGTAACATCACTATATGCACCCGTGTTCCTCAGAGCAGTTGTTTCGGATATTTGTGGGAGTATATCTTCTGTATATCCCAGGCATATTTTTCATCAGGGGCCAAGCCTAATCATATGATATGATTTTTTAATGCTGCAAATGGCGACCCCATATTTCGATGGCTGCCACCGTGGGGAACAATTAAAGAAAAGTTATGTTTCTTGATATCTCCAAATCCTGTCAATCCTGCCTTCAAAACATGCTCCCATGCCATGGCTACCAGCGGCGTCAGCGAATAATTAGATGTTGTCATTGGAGAGCCAAAATTGGTCAAAGAAGACGCTTACACCATTACAGTTGACCACAAATTGAAGCCACATCTCCCAATCAGCTTTCATCTCTACTGTCAACCTATAGTGAAGGAGCAAGACCCAGGGGAAAAAGATCTTTCTCAATCCACACCACATACAATGTCTGCTTACAGATTTTGTTACACCAACCTCTTTGGAGCATTTCTAGGGTGGGTATAACTTCGAATTGTGGTATAAGTTTTTTCTTCAGACCATTCTGTATGGTGGGGGTCAAATCAAGTGTTCACACTCATATTAAAACAAGGTTCAGAGGTGGGTTGATTTAAACGGCTGTATCTTGTAACTGTTTGCTCAAATTTGACATGATATACATGCATGGAATGAGAAGAGATTACACTATATATATATATATATGAGTTACTACGAGTGAGATAATATTCAGAATGCATAAATGGAATCCAAATAATGAGGAAGGATCCGTTCTCAATAATTCTCTAATGAAAATTTGACATCAAAGTTGCACAAATACATAATAAACAAACGACCACTGTGTCGTATTGATGTTCTTCCAGTGTATGTAATTGAATTCCATATAACGGTGGTTTCATGAGGGAGCGGTGGCTCTGTGGGCAATCGCGCTCAATACCGCAACATTATTGATATGTCCTAGCCCCTCTGATATACCGCAATTTTTACAACTCTAGCCACATTACTTATTGTAGTGACGAAGATAATAAAAAAAACGAAATACTTGATTACATGTGATATTTGCACTATCACAGGCTATTAAAGATACAAAAATTGATTTCCTAGCAAGTTTAAGTCACCATATCCGATTTTCTCGATGGTGACACGATTGATAAATGTACAGTGAACAGATATACATATGTGGACTTTACATTGTTCTCCTGAGAGCAAACACACACCACTTCACTAATTAATAACACTACGGCTATCAATCAATGCAAATCTAAATATGTCCAAAATAGCATAATTAAGAAGCCTAGTCCTCACCTTCGTCATCGTCGTCATCGTCGTCATCGTCTAACAGGTTTGAAGGGTTTTCGCTGTTTTCACCCATGCACGGACAGGCCTCTATACACGAAAGTCCATTCACCCTACACGCGCAATCAGACCGACGACAGGCACTCTTGGCGCAATGGCAAGTGCTAAGCGTAACAAGACCTATGGGTCCTTCGCCATCCATTTAGGTTGAATCATCTCCTGATCGTCGTCTTTCACTTCCCATCCGTTGGGGCTGGCAGATCTTGCTTTGCCTGCACAGCCCGGCGCCACACCAGCGTTTGATAGTTAGCTCGTTTATTGTGTAGTGACATACTGTCTGATGTAGGTGGGAGTCTCTCGTTTCTCTGTTTCTTTTGACAGAAGAGCCAGTATTGAACCATGTCATACGTGGTACCAGCGCGCTGGGCACTAGTATACAGATTGCATATAAACTTCTCACAATCACTATATCACTATTCGTCGTTTCGGTAACAGACGGCGTCTGTCCGAGATTTTGCAGTCCTTTCCGGTGCTCAGGGCTTTTGCGGAGTATTCCGAATGATGACATCTTGCCGATACCAGAAAGACAACTAGTGCTATCGCAACCAGTCAATGCTGGAAGTGTAGTACACAGCTGGTGACCCAGGTTCTTTACAATGGAATGAACCTGAATGTATCTGAGTTTGTCCTTTATCCCAGATCGGAACCAGAGTTCGTTACACTCTAGCTCCTGAAAATGAGTGACGCAAAGTACCATCACATCAGTTTCGGGTGACTGCATCACTACTCGGTTACTTTCAGAGCTTGCTTGTTTGGCGTGTAGGAGTTTTCTCGTGTCTGCCTCTTCATGATCAGATTCCAGGGCTTGCATCACCTCACATGCGTCTTTGGAAATGTCCACACATTTTCCCTTATCCTTGAAGCCTCCGCCAATAACCATGTTGAAGGCCTTCCTTGAGATCGGATTCCCCCTGTTTGCACCAGAACTCCGATAGAAAAGAACATAGGTTCTGAAAAACTCAAAATGTCTTACGGAAGAGCTTGATGCTAAAGGTCACATACCGTACAGACATGTATCCACATGGGATTTCTCGACTCTCTATACTACAATCCCTCATCAGGACCTTATTGACCGTCTAAGTTCATTAATAGTATCTGTGTTCAAGAAAACTGATCGTAGATATATTAATGTCGGAAGCCACAAAGCATTCTTTAGCTCTACTACATACAGGAGATATCATTCATGGGATGTTTCTTTGTTTATAGAGTTGCTTGAATTTCTCATTAAAAATATCTATGTGAAATTTGGCAACACAATATATCAGCAGCATATAGGTATTCCAATGGGTACTAATTGTGCACCCCTGTTGGCCGATCTGTATCTGTTCTCTTATGAATATGACTATATGCAGGCGCTTTCAAAAACCGATCCATTCAAAGCCCGTTCCTTCTCATTCACCAAACGCTATATAGACGATCTTCTCGCTGTGGATAATCGCTATATAAATGACGCAGTGAAGGATATATATCCACCTTCACTGGATTTGAAGGAAACTACAGATAGCCCTACAGGCACATCTTATTTAGATCTCTATCTCTATAAAAATGAAGCGGGCATTCTCTCTCGTCGACTTTATGACAAAAGAGATGATTACAATTTCGACATCGTAAACTATCCTTTTCTGGATAGTAATATTCCAGTGGCACCTGCATATGGCGTATACATATCTCGCTTAGTGGCATTTGCTAGATCCTGTGTTAGATGTGATGATTTTAATCAACGTCACAAAACATTGTTGCAGAAACTTATAAAACAGGGCTATTCCACCAAGCGCCTCCACTCAAAAGTTTCTCAAATTTGGCGATACATATCGCATGCTGATAGCAAAATACGAACGTAGCGTGCAAGATCTATGGCGTTACGTTTCGTAACTTGTGTCTAATTCCGCTTAACCCGGGGCTAGGAGCCGTATGAACCCATGTACTTCAAGATCCTCATGGTGCTCATATGAACAGTCACAATCAAAGCGTGACTGAGATACATCTTTTTAGATGACGACTCTATAACGAATATTATGGATTAAGAATACTGATCAGCGATACGGATTTGATATTTTTGGAACATCATGATGTCTTGCCGGCATCATTGAAAACTGTTGACCGCTTCTCTTGCAGGAAACAAGCCTATGTTTATGTATACTATGATTGTCTTTTTGAATTTGGTGCTAATACTGTTATATGGAAAATGGAATAGGTCTTTGGATTATGGACGCGGATATTCTCTAATGGACGACGGCTGGATTATGAATGACGGACTAGACGCTTGTAATTCCTTGTTCCTGGGGTTTTCAATGTACTAAGCCCACTGTTTTGGAATGGGCGTTTTCTCATTGTGGATGGTCACCTCTAATGAAGCTGATGTTCCTCTGATAGCGCAACATTTATTTCGTTTTTTTATTATCTTCGTCACTACAATAAGTAATGTGGCTAGAGCTGTAAAAATTGACGTAAATCAGAGGGGCAGGGCATATCAATTATGCTGCAGTCTTGAGCGCGATTCCCCACAGAGCCACCTCCCCCACCTCATGAAGCCACCGTTATATGGAATGGAATTACATACACTGGAAGAACATCCATTCGACACAGTGGTCGTTTGTTTATTGTGTATTTGTGCAACGGACATTTTTATACTTTGATGTCAAATTTTCATTAAAGAATCATTGAGAACGGATTCCTTCACATTATTTGAATTCCCTGTATGCATTCTGAATATTATCCCACTCGTAGCAACTCATATATATATCTATATGTAGTGTAATCTCTTCTCATTCCATCCATGTATATTATTTCAAATTTGAGCAAACAGTTAGGAAGATACAGCCGTTTAAATCAACCCACCACACAACCGTGTTTTCATATTGGTGTGAACACTTGATTTGACCCCCACCATACAAAATGGCATCTAGAAAAAATGTTATACAATAATTTGAAGTGACACCCGCCCTAAAACTGCTCAGGAGAGGTTGCCCTAACACAATATGCAATCAGACCTTGTATGTGGTGTGGGGTGAGCAAAACCCTTTTTTAAGTCCTAACAGGAAATAGCTCCTTGACTACTAATATGATGTTGTGATGGTGTGGCAAATGTACGCCCCTGGTGGCATCGATTAAACGCACACAAAATGCTCGATCAGGAGAAATAACCCTACAGGCAAAGTTCAGCAAGCCGATAATTGACTGAAGCTCCGTCAATGTGACTTTCCGGAGACTACATAATGCGATCATGGCGCGCTCTAAATTTTTCCATTGGAATACGGACTGCTACATCGTTCTGGTCAAATTCCAGACCTAAATAAGGCAATCGAGTACAGGGTCTAACATATTTCTCTTCTACCCTAGGAAATCTCATATCGTCACACACACTACTGAATGTGTCTACTAAAACTTGGCACCCAGGTGACTGTGATGGCCTTGAAAATAAGTAACCACCAACGTAATGTAGGATGGTCTCTATGCCAGCCTCTTTCTTAGCACACAATTCTAAAACTGTACTGAAACGCTCGAAAGTTGAATATGAGGCACAGGCATTGGCATACGCATTGTTTTCTGAAAGAAATATTTTCCACGAAATTTGATGCCTAACAAGTCAAAATCTGCAGGATGCACTGGAAGTAAGCAAAAAGCTGATTTTATATCTGCTTTGGCAAGCGGTGCCCCTTTCTCAACTGGTGTATCATTTTCACAGCATCATCTACTCTAGAATAGCTAACAGAGCATAAATCCCGATCCACAAAATATTTAACTGATATTCCTTTGCCCTTAGGGCAAACGTGATGATTTAGCATACGATATTCAGCGAGGTACTAAGCCTAAATGTGACACCTAAATATGGGAATGGGGCGATTACTAAATGGCCCAGCAATCCTCTCCAGTTTTACTTCCTTCTTGAGCTTCTCTGCCACTATTACCTCGGGTACATCTACAGATTTTAAATTCCTTGTATCACTAGCTATGTGGGGACCCAAATGGGGTGGTGAGAAATCCTCTCTAGACCCAGTATAACTATATCTGTAACCCTATGGGGTAACCCTGTAGCCAAAAACATAACCGATTTAGTTTCACCGGAGTGGGAGCCAGTGAAATTAGATTATCTGATTTCAAAATTAAAGTAAAAGGCTTGTCAGGGGCATCTTGATAATGTGTATTTACAATCACATCCCTTTGCTCAAGTACGCTAGTGTGAATGCTACAACTGTGTGGATAGGGATCCTGACCCTGAACCTGATTTGGAGGGGCGAAAACTACTTTTACCATGGACCCCTTTACATGATCTGAGTGGGTGTCCTCCTCCACACTGTGCGCAGACATGATTAAATCTGCAAACCTCCCTATTAAAATCATAGCAAGCAAAGTTTGTTCCTGTTTGTTACCCGGGTTTGGAAAGGAACCAATAACTGCGAATTAAAGTTCAGTCATTTATGCACATGATATTTCTTCGAAAAATGTCAATGTCAATGCTGACTGGTAGCCAAAAAGGGTGACAACCGGACCTGTAAGAACCAAGATGATACCAAATATTAATATACAAGGTCGACTAAGCTCATACTGACCGACTAGACAATTATAGGGTTAAAGTTATAAAATAAATTTCCCGTAGTCATACATAAATCTGCGCATCAGTGTCATATCAGTAAACATGTCTGCTACATCTACAAATTACATACCTGAAGAAACATACTGTGGTGGTTAAATAGCACTAGTAATTAATTACCGTCGTACAGGATGCATGCATACAACACATTCAACCCCTTATCTAAAGTATCAATACACATATAGCATGAGGTAGTTCATTACAGAAATAACTCACCCCGATATACCATCTATGCAAACAGAAAACAGGATATAATTCACAGAGACTCCCCTCAGTTGATGGCATATGGCGGAATAACACACTGCAATCTACAACCCAAGTAATACTAGGTATCATTCTATGCAGAGCATCAACATTAATTGGACCAATACGGTCCAGTTTGAGTTTTAGTCAGACTCATGCCAATAATTTGGTACAGGAATTACACTACATGTAAAGTTCATAAGAGCGGTTATGCACGAATATTATGCAACATAATTACATGGCGTGACAAATAGAATTACATAACATGAAATGACGTAATTGCTGAACAGAAGTCAACAAACCGAAACTGGCAAAATTAGTATCAATTCAGCGTGAAAATAAAACATCGTACTCACAGTCTATGATTACAGTACTTAAACCAACTTTAGTGTTCATCTATGTGTACAACATAATGGAATGTTTCTCCGACAAATACGCCCTGGTCTAGCACAGCCCGCCATTTTACAGAAAAGAAATATCGTGCCGCCTGGCGGCGAGTAAGTGAACTAGCTAACATATGAGGCCGACGTTCTAAGGGACATAATAACATTTGTCATACAGAATGTAAGTTTCATGTGAAATAACTCTAAGTGTCAAACAAACACTGCTCACACATCACCTGCTTAATTCGAAAGTCTCCTTCGACCCTAACAACACAAACATCTGTCCGAATCTATGCCTGTAGTCTCATGTCTGGTGCTTTGTGGATCCTGTGAATCTGTTTCTGGTAAAACAGGCTCTTCTATTACTGTGGGTTGATGACACACCCGAAGTTCAGTCCGATGAAATTGACGCGATTTTCCGGATCCATCTGCTGGTTCGATCGTGATAACCGGAGCATCCATGTTTACAACCTTGTAGATCTCTGGTCTTCATTTGTCTGCTAGCTTACATCGACCCCTGACTTGGTGTTTGGGATACCTCACACGCTGTCCAATCTGGAGTTTGTCTGTATTACACCTTTCGAACGTGCAGACTCGCTGGCGTGCAGCTAGGTCGTGGAGCCTTGTTTGGAGTTCTTCGATCCATCCTCCAATTCCACTGCCAACTGATAGCTGCGTCAGCAGCCCCTAACAGGGAGTCAACTGGCAGCCTCGGATCCCCGCCAAACAGAGTAGTACTCCCTACTAGTAGGTAGTAGTGAGAGAATCCCGTTCCAGAGTGAGGTATGGCGTTATACACATACAAAAGTTCGGCGCTTCTTTGCTGGGAGAAGGATGCAGAGCAAGTATGTAGCTTTCTATTAAAACGTTCGCATTTTCCATTCCGCTTTGGGCGGGCTGTTTCGTGTTCGGCACCCCAATCTAGTTTGCTTGTTTGAGTGCTTGCAACTAAGATGTGGAGTGGCGCTGCCAGTTTAGCAAATCCTTGAACGAATCACCGGTAATAACTGGCCAGTCCGAGAAATGATCTGAGTGCCTTTATGTTTGTGGGAATTGGCTAATCTTTCACGGATGCAACTTTCTCGGATCAGTGGTGATTACCTGTGCCGATATCACATGACCCATAAATCCGACTTCTTTCTGGAAGAAGTGGCATTTTGTGGCTTTGAGCGTTAGCCCATGTCGTCTTAGTCTCTCGAATACAAATTCGAGATGCTCTAGATACTCAAGCAACTCGAGTAAACAATGATGTCGTCCAGGTAAACTATCACATTTTCAAATAGTGTTGTCTAAGCACTGCTGCATAACTCTTTGAGAAGTGGCTGGCGCATTGGTGAGACCAAACGACATCCTGACATATTCGAATTGACCCATTGGCCGGGCGAATCCGGTCTTTTCTACTGAATCTGGAGGCATAGCCACTATTTTAACCACATGTGAGGTCCGTAGTCGAGAACCATTTAGCTTCGGCCAATGAGGTGAAGGATTGCTCAATGACCGGCTTCGGAAAGGCATCACGCCTAGTTTTAGAGATAAGGCATCTATAATTCACGCACAGCCTTATCGAGTTATCTCTCTTCTTCACCACCACGATTGGGGATGCGTATGGGCTAGAGGTAGGACGTAAAGCACCACTGGAAAGAAGCCGTTTAATGTGATCCTTCACTTCTAAGAATTGAGAGCATTGTATACGTCTGTATGGCATGGATACAGGAATCTGATCTGTGGTACTGATCTTGTGGGTCACCAAGCCTGTGTAACCCAACCCAGATCGAACATCCTCAACCCAATCTTCTACCTTGGGGTCGATATAAATCTGTGGACGTCCCGACAAATTTTCCCTTTCAGGCTAGTCCCTGGCGTCATTCCACAGGGCCTGGAGATCTGCTGCTCCTTCCTTTTCCGCCCTTAACTCCGTTTCCAACGTTCCTAGTTTCGCAGTCAAAGATTCAACAATTTCCGCCATATCGCACAGATTACCTGATCAGACTATTTAGTGAGAGCTGAAAGATTCAATACAACTGTTTGGTTCAATCTGCAGGTGCCAATAATACATCACTTAGATATATGTACAATGTGGCATTGCAAATTCAATATGTCATATATATAATATAGGGATGGTGAAGATAAAACCATACAAAGCCCCAAAAATGATAATATATACTTTGAAGTCGAGCAACCTCCAAACTGTCAAATCCACCATATGTATGATATGCAATAGAGGGATGGAGCGCATATAAAATAAAACAATCTCCAGAAATGACAATAATCACCATGAAATTATACAATCCCCAAGATGTCACGTCTAACACATGTATCATACACAATCAGGGCTAAAGTACATATGAACTCGAGCAATCCCCAGAAATGACAATAATCACTATAATATAATGCAATCCCTAATATACTATCGATTACCTAAAATGTTGTCATTCAAATGCATGCAGCAAGAACTCATACTGGTACAGCACCAAATATATTGTAGAGAATGTTTGTTAGACCCACTACCATTTTCTCTAAATATTGTTGGGGAAATTGTCTGACTGCTAAATGTTTATTTGAATGTTGTTCGTGAGTTTTGCAGTATTATTACAGTTCGTGTCATATGTCTGATTTGTAACTGTATGAAATGCATTTCAACACTGTCATGTGTCTCTATTTTTGACCAGTTTTAGTGTTTACAATGGCTAAATTGTTTAAAATAACATGGTATCTGATTGAACCAAATGCCAGCTTACCTAGTAAATACTTGTTAGCTTGTGGTAACTCCCCGATTGCCTGGTAGATGCCTTTATTCCGTAAATTGTTATCATGCGTGTCTCCTGACAAGAGACCATGTTGGGAAGCTACATTCTAGACGCTCCGACGTACTTTGGACTTTAAATTTGGACAGTAAACTGTGTAAAAACTTTTTACTTGTATCTAGGTAAATACTTCAGTGGAAATGTAGTGTTGTTTCAGGGAAATTTGGTGAGTTTATTATGTTTTTGTGGATACTATAGTCATGGCTTGAATCGGTAGCAGACAGCTTTTGATGGCTCAGCCAATCAGCGTAGGTATTGTAGTCACGTGGTTTTACCTCTGGCGGGCTATATAAACCGGAGAGTAAGTATGTTCTTTGCATTTTGCCCCTTGTTGCTGACGAGGTAGGGTCACCTTTTACCATGGGTGACAGATGAATACTGGAGATGAATAATAAAGGGGATATCCTACTAAGGATATACTGGGTACGACCACTATGATCCTATCATTATGATATCCTATAGGATATATATCCTGGGTTACCCATTACCTTCTGTAATTTCATAATACTCTATCCTACAGGATATATATCCTAGATATCCTACTATGTCTAAAATAGTATCCTATAGGATATATCCTTGACATCCCATGGTACACTATCTTTCAGGATATATATCCTAGATATCTTACGTCTAAATGGTATCCTGTAGGATGCTCCCCCTTGAGCATCATCATGATTAGTATCCTACACATGGTATACTGTTCTATAGCATATATGGTATCCTTTAGGATACTAATATCCTATGAAGCCGAATTTCAGTGTCAATCCCTCTCTAGTACAAAATATATGTTATTGTTGATGTCAAGGGTATGTATCCTTAAGTCATGCTCAGGACGCCAATAAAATTACTGCACTTGTACTTTCCTTCCAGGGTACTATATTCTAGTATCCTATTTTCTGTAGGATATATTTCCTGAATGTGTCAAATTTGATAATAACCCCATAAATATCACTCAAGGATACTTGGTATTGCTGGTATCAAGGATATGCCTTTCATGAAGAAGACTCGGAGTATAACTTGTTGGTCAGAGGATACTGCAGAGGGTGAAAGTCCCTACCGGAACTGCAGGTGGATCGGGTTTGTGGCCATATTCTTGGCTTTGGGGAATGGGATAGTATATCCTCCAGGATACTGTGTCTGGGAAACATGATCTATGGTACCGGCAATGCTGAGATAATGTTTGAGTGTATATCCTTCCGAAATTATATATTACACGTGCCTGTCAGAGATTAGTTATACTTGAACCCATCTCGGATATGTATCCCTACACCTTTCAATGAGGAGAACTCAGACCCGTTGATAAAGCATATCCACTTTAGAGGACACTGTAGAGGGTGAAAGTCCCTGGGTTCGGGACTGCAGGTGGACCGGGTTGTGGACCTATCTTGCATTGGGGAATGGGGCATATATCCTCAAGGTTACCCAGATCATAGCTACAAGTATTACTATTGCCTGGTATGGAACTATGGGTGGGTGGCCTGTATTAATCCTAATAGAACATACTGTAGTGGGAGATGTCTGGAGATGTTAGTTCTGAAATCCAACCGTTCCATCCTACCTTATATATCCTGACGTATGATCGAAAGACTCGCTGAGATATCCTTAACATATCGTGATGGGAATATCATGAATATCCAACATAACTTAACATATTCTATGGATATCCCGCATATATCCTGCAGCGTAAGCGGTATTCAAGCCATGATTATTGCGATCAGCCGCTATATTAAATTGTAGAATAGATGTTATCGATGTCATGAAAGCGACTATATAATTGATACCCTTACGCAGTATTCGATGCGCATATTCTGTTTTGATAAAATATCCTGAAGTATCCTTACGCATGTAAATACCTGTATATATATATCTTGTTGCACTTTATTGTTGATAATACAAGCATTATCTTTGAACGTTGAATTATTGCCTTGTCTCCATCCTTTATAATTATGCGAATGCCTTTGTGTATCCTTATGGTACTGGAAATGTATCCTGATATATCCTTAAAGATATCCTTCGAATATCCTTATGGTACTCGAAATCTATCCTGAGCTATCCTCAGAGGTATCCTTTGGGTATCCTTCTTGTCCTGCCAGACTGGTCGCTAATGTAGTATCCTGGAACTATCCTGAGGGATATCTGGATATCCTCGAAACAAGGTGACCTAGATGTAATTGAGATGTAATGATGTCCCATAGTGCTCTGCTATCATTTCCACGGGTGGATTGACTTAGATGAAGTCGACCCCTTACCAGCTCGATATACCACGAGTATCTGGCGAATAGTGGCGGACCCGTGTAACGAGCGCCATCCAGAGTAGACTGGGAATAAGACGCTACTAAGAAGAGATGTGATTACGCATTAATGTGATACCCTATGAGAAGACCAGTACAGATGTGCCTATGAGAGGGCCAGTACAGTTGGATCTATTAGTGGGCCAGTACAGATGTGCCTATGAGAGGGCCAGTACAGTTGGGTCTATTAGTGGGCCAGTACAGATGTGCCTATGAGTGGGCCAGTACAGTTGGGTCTATTAGTGGGCCAGTACAGATGCGCCTATGAGAGGGCCAGTACAGTTGGATCTATTAGTGGGCCAGTACAGATGTGCCTATGAGAGGGCCAGTACAGTTGGGTCTATTAGTGGGCCAGTACAGATGTGCCTATGAGAGAGCCAGTACAGTTGGGTTTATTAGAGGGTCATTACAGTTAAGCCTATGAGAGGGCCGGTACACTTGGGTCTATTAGAGGGCCATTACAGTTAAGCCTATGAGAGGGCATTTTTTAGAATATAAAGTTGTCTATGAGGGTCGTGACACCTTACGTCACTGATGGCAGCAAAACTATGAAGTGACACACACCAATGGATAAGAAGTTCGTTACAATATAATGAATTTAGGAATCAAAGTTACCCAGTGCAAATTCTATTTCCATTTTTGATTCTCTAGAAATTTAATACTCGAACAATGCAACTTTGATTTACATCTAGAATTATCAGTCCTGGATCAAGTATTACTTCAACATTGAATAGAAGATAACTAACGGGGTGTCATGTTTAACAATTCATTAATTCAATGTCGATGTTTTTTCCAGCTTCTTTCACTTCAGCTCTTCCAAATATTTTTTCAGTTCAGTTCATCCAGCAGTGTGAAACAGATTTTACTGTGGTCCAGCTGGATCAATCCACATCACTATGTGTTCCGTATGTAGTATGATCTTCCACGAGGTCCGATATTCACCAAAATTGCCATTGATTCTGACACCTGATCTACCATACAATTCATTCGTCTCCAACTTCAGCTGCCACCATTTATTCACATGGTATTTGTACAGAAAGGTATTCTGTTGTTACATAAGCCAATGCTGACTGGTAACCAAAAAGGGTGAAAACCGGACCTGTAAGAACCAAGATGATACCAAATATTAATATAAAAGGTCGACTAAGCTCATATTGACTGACGAGACAGTTATACCTGACTGACTAGACAATGATAGGGTTAAAGTTATAAACTAAATTTCCCTTAAAATCATCATAACTCTGACTATCAGTGTCATATCAGTAAACATGTCTGCTACATGTACAAATGACATATATGAAGAAACATATTGGTGGTCAAATCACACTGGTAATTAATTACCATATTACAGGATGCATGTACATAATACATTCAATCCTTTACCTAAAGTACCAATACGCAAATGGTATCATGTAGTCCATTACAGAAATAGCTCACCCCGATATACCATCTATGCAGAGATGAAGACGGGATATAAATCAGTTGATGGCACATGGAGGCACTGCAATCTACAACCCAAGTAATACTAGGAGGTATCATTCTATGCAGAACATCAAAATTAATTGGACCGATACGGTCTAATCTGAGTTTTAGTCGGACTCCTGACAATAATTTGGTACAGGAATTACCCTACATCTAAAGTTCATAACAGCCGTTGTGTACAAATATTCGGCAATATAATTACATGGCGAGACAAACATAATTACATAACAATGAGGTAATTGCTGATCAGAGGTCAACAAACCGAAACTGGCAAAATTAGTATCACTTCAACATGAAAATAAACATCGTACTCACAGTCTATGATTACAGTACTTGAATCTACGGTGGTCCGTAGGGGACATTCATGTTTTTTACCCTTTAGGTGTTTTTCGCTGACTTTTTCGTGTTTTCCTTCGACTTTTCCGTGTTTTCTTTCGACTTTTTCGAGTTTTTCAGAGTTCTTGTTCGAATTTTATTTCGAAAACATCGCGAAATGAAAAAAAATTGTGAAATGCTTTCCACCGCGGTGGAAAATATTGATCAGCGCGGTGAAAAGTACTTTCCAACGAGGTGGGAAATACTTTCCACCGCGGTGGGAAATACTTTCCACCGCGGTGGGAAATAGTTTCCTCGCGGTGGGAAATACTTTCCACCGCAGTGGGAAATACATTCCACCGCGGTGGGAAACACTTTTTACCGCGGTGGGAAACACTTTTTACCGCGGTGGAAACTTTTACACGGCGGTGGAAACTTTTACACCGCGGTGGAAAGTATTTCTCACCACTGTGGAAAGTATTTCTCACCGCGGTGGAAAGTATTTCTCACTACGGTGGAAAGTATTTATCACCGCGGTGTAAAATATTTTTCACCGCGGTGATAAATATTTCCCACTGCGGTGGAAAGTATTTTCCACCGCGGTGGAAAGTATTTCACCGCAGTGGAAAGTATTTCACAATTTTTTTCATTTCGCGATGTTTTCGAAAGAAAACACAGACAATTCGAACAAGAACTCTGAAAAGTCGAAGAAAAACACGAAAAAGTCGAAAGAAAACACGGAAAAGTCGAAGGAAAACACGAAAAAGTCAGAGAAAAATACCTAAAAGGTAAAAAACATGAATGTCCCCTACGGGCCACCGTATGAATCAACTTTAGTGTTCATCTATGTGTACAAAATAATGGAATGTTTCTCCGACAAACACACTCTGGCTTAGCCATTTTACAGAAAAGAAAGATCGTGCCGCCTGGCGGCTTGTGAAAGAACTAGCTAACATATGAGGCAGACGGTCTAAGGGACATAATAACGTTTTCATACAGAATGTAACTTTCAGGGGGAATAACTCTAAGTGTCAAATAAAAACAAGGTTCTTGTTCTTACAAGAGATCCAGTGGTAGCCGGGGTGCTTAATCCTATGAAGGCGTTTGCAGAGGGTGACAAACTTGTCATCCACATCCCTGCATCTATTGTAGCCCATGAAAGCCTTGGATTTCTGGCCAGCTTTAATCGAAATTGCGAATAGTAGGCCTCCACGAATATCCACCTCTCCGTGCGGCACGCTTCCTAACTGTACCCATGTATTTTATCAACTCGCGCGCTTTATCGGGATGACGTTGTAGATAAATACTGGAGAATATCAAAAATGCTGATGTACAGGATTCAATATCTTCTAATTTCTTTATTTGTGTTCTTGGCCTCAGTAAAATAGGTTCCCCTCTCTTTTCCTCCAATTGATAAAGAACAAATTTGTTCCCTGAGTTCATGGGCAGTCTTCAGTAAAAGAGAGAGTGCTATATACTCTCAGCCCAAATTTTCCCTTTAATCTGCTGTGATCATGTGCGCCCATGTCGCCAGAGGCACTTGTCAGTGGGGTGGGCTGCACCGCTAAATTCGGGCCTAGGCTCCAGTCTCCCATTCTAAGGGACCCTAAAGTAGGCGTGGTGGCTGTACATTTGTGAAAGGATTATTAGTGGTAGACGTATCTGAACTAGATAACTTAACGTCACTAGCAAGCACGTGGTTCGGACCGGGACAGCCGTTTGCAAAGTGACCTACCTGATTGACTGAAAACGGGGGCAGGTGAGGGACTGCTGAACTCACCGTGCGCGATTTCTCGATGGTGCTGGAGTTTTCTTCCCCATAGGTCTCGCCGTCGAGCCAGGCACTACGGCTTTTCTCCCAGAACCATACGGTGTGCTCTTCACCGCTGCTGCTCGTTTTGGTGGTCTCACCATGATCAGAAACATCACTTGTCTTTATTGCACCATGTAAGCGTCCTTTCTGTGTCTTGTGTGCTGTCCTCAGTGCTTTATAGGGTGGATGAAGGGTGTCTGGTTCCAAGCTGCTTCAAAGATTTCTTCTTTGAAGTAGCAGGAACGCACTCACTCAGAAAAATTCTACCATACTTCTGACGATTTAAAGCTATTACGTAATGTAACACTTTCAAATGTAAACGTAGTTTTAACGGTAGGCCTAGCTAGCTCTCGTCAGATGTGTCCGCTCACCATGCATCATCAGCAGTATGTGAGCTCCGTTCAGACCAGCGACCTCAATAAAATCATACCATACACAGCATAAACTATCATGTAACAGATTTATGTTGTGGTCCAAGGGCGATCACTCCACAGACAAAGTTGCAAAACAGACCGGTTACCATCCTTACATCATGAGCTAGCATATTGTTGGCTCGCAATTCAGATAATGTAAACTTACGATAGGTTAGTTTCATTTATTTTCCATGTAAATAAATAATGTCCATGATGAACTATGCAATTCTAGGGAAATTGAGGATATAGTTGAAGAGTTCCAAATATTTATTTTATTATTCGCAGACGATACTGTCTTATTTTCGAGAACACCAGAAGTATTACAGCAATTGCTAGATAAATTTTGTATATACTGCGATGGTTGGGATTGAAGTTGAATGTTGCGAAAACTAAAATAGTGGTGTTGTGATGGACACGATTTAAGGGGCAGTACAATTGGACCTGCAATGGTAATATGGTAGATGTAGTAGATCATATTTGTTATATCGGCATTTGTCTGAAATACAATTTACATATGGAGGAAATCCGTAAAGCTCTGATTGAAAAGGCAAGGAGATCAATATTTATTTTGAAGAGATGTTTCTATGATCTAGGGCTTGATGTAGGCAATAAGTTGAAAATTTTAGATAAAACTTTAAAGCCTGTACTATTATTATATGGATGTGAATTATGGGGTTTTAGTGACCTGAAAGATATGGAATCTGTATACACTCAATATTGTAAGTTTGTTTTGGGTCCCCGCAAAAATGCTCGAAATACGTTTATAGATATGGAGCTTGGCAGATACAGCTTGTCTACTGAATGTAAAGAAGCACAGTTAAATTTTGGGTTAAGCTGATGAATAAGAAAGATTCTTTACCTTGCAGACAATATCAATTACAATGCGGGAAAGTTTATCCAAAAAGGTCATAACTGGAGCAAGAAAATTTGACATTTATTGGAAAGTAATGGATAAGGGTATTTATTTCATTTTCATGTATTCAATTAAATATATATCATTTATGCAGAACGATAGAGGACACTTTTATACAAATTTTGTATTCAACATCATTAAGTGGAAAAGTCTTTGGTATTAGATGTGGTTTTCATGGGCTAGAACTTGAGATCGCTCGGTACAATGACATCCCGAAGCCCAATCGTGTTTGTAAGGTGTGTATCTCCGGTATAGTGGAGGATGAATTTCTTTTTCTGGTATACTGTCCACTGTACTCTGCTCTATAAGAGAACAATATTTTAGGAAATACATGTATCACTGGTCATGGCCGTCACTTAAAAAATTAAAACTAATGTTGAAATTCCAGTCTATAAAGGGGATTATCTCCGTGGGAAAATTCATAATTGATGCCAAAGAACTTATAGCAAAATACATGGCTAGATAATTTTAATATTTAAGAACTCAGCAATCCTGGTATTTATTTTTATATTTAAATGACATTCGGTAGAGGTACATCAATCTGAAAAAAAGACTTTAATTGCTTATATGTGAGCAAACGATACAAACATTATTTTTAACTAATTGTTATGTCAGTCTAGTAGAGTTGTCTGTTAATTGAGCCAGTCGTATTATTTCAAAGTCAGTTGATTCGTTTCTATGTATTGCATATGTTGATTGGGAGAGGAGCCATGTGGCTCATTCCTAAATACTACATACATGCTGGTTAGTTGCAATATGCAATTTACGCAATTCCTAGAAATGTCTCAAATGAAATCGCTGGAATCATTTTAAATCAGTGTTGCTTTTTAACCGACTGTTGATCCAGAATTGCCTGTCAGATATTCTAGGAGGGCTATACATTGATAAGCGTCCTAATGGTTGGTAATTCAGGGGAATTAACAACGACATCACACCAAGGTTCTATGTTAAAGAGTTACTGCCCTGTCACCAGACATTCTTCCTCGTTTCGCCTACAGGCATGCAACCTGTAACCATCTGGGCCATTTATACATGGTAAGACTGACCCTGAGATCGTGTGTATCCATTGTCAGCCTACTTTCGGCAACTATATGAGGGAATTCCCCGAAATCAACACCACGTGATATCGTCAGTCAGCTTTACTCTACCGACGTAACCCCAACGTATACCCACCAATTTAGAGTCATGTGCTGTCCTACATGTCCTTGTTCAAAATTACAGATCTACAACACCTCTTGGATGATACGGAAGTTATTCATATCTGTATCTTTTGTAAGCTCAGACAATATATGTTCCAGAAGTAGTATGAAAACCCTGTAATTTATCAGATTTCTCGAGTCTGTTCTCGGCCGGATGAAGACCGCACAGTATACGGTAAAGTATCGGATATCACTTCGTAATAATGGCAACACACGATTCGCAAGCCATCTTATGGGATGGCGAAGTGTACGCAAATGATACGCATGGTCACAGTCACAGGCCCGCAAAACAAGAGATTTGGGGAGTGTGGGCCGTGGTATTAGGGTGAAGTGTCGAAATATGGTGTCTCTATATATAACCCCATGCTTTATATATATCCACATAATACATGGGGTTATATATGGAGACCACATATTTCGATACTTCACCCTAATACCACCGCCTACACCCCTCAAAACTCTTGTTTTGCGGGCCTATGGTCACAGTTCAGTCGCTACTGCTGAGTACCAGTCCAGGTCAGTTTCTTCTCTGCTTCCTTTACCCAGCCCGCCAGCTATTCCCATTGGCTATTGGGCAAACAGTGCCCTCTACCATGGGAGAGAGGGGAGACAACTCTATAATAAAGCACTTGTCTCCCCTGCATCACTGTGACACTAATGTTCATTAATAATCTATTACTGACAAGACTGTGAGAAAACCTATTCTCACTACACCCTTCTCCCTTGTCTTTGTTGTGGAAGGGCATACCAGCGACTGACAGCGTCTAAAACTCCAGTAAAGTATTCGCAATGATAAGAACATCCCATACAAATATGAAACTGTACCTAAAGCTTTCTCTACTTTGAACTGGGCTAAATTTCAAGCGTCTTGTCCGTCATTCATAATTCAACCGTCGTCCATTGGAGAATATCCGCGTCCATAATCCAAATATCCGCAGATCAAAGAAACTGATCTCTAACCCCAACCCTTAGGTTGATTTATCAGCAGACCTCTAATTTCCCCAAGGAAACCCAAAGGAGCTGGCGCGAACTGGCTCACTTTTGGTACCAATCCGGCTCGCTCTGGGATCTACCTTTCCCCCCAACCTATCCCCTCATAAATTAAGGGCTCACTCAATTTATAATCCGTCAGCCTCTCTTAAATTGAGAGACTGGCTACACTATACAGCCTGTGAAGAAACAGACTGACAAAGGAAATACTTGCCAGACTCTCCTAAATTGAGGGACTGACTATATCAGACATCCAGTTTTTTCCTTTTTTATCTCTACTTGGCTTCAACTGATCCGGTCGTTCAACTATATATACAATATACATGATTTTTAGAGGGTATTGGACTTATTGATCGTCACCATATAGCTGAACTCTATCTGAACGCGACGTTAACTTTCCCTCTCCCTCTCTATATCTATTTTACTATACACATGATATACATAGACTCTCCGGTTATGAGACCGGTACACCGTTTTTCGGGATTCCATTTTTTACTGTAGTTTTTCTAATCCCTACTTTTCATTTCCTCCTGATGAAGTCTATATATTATAGATGAAAGCGCTTGATGACTTTATATAGCTTTTGATATGAATACAAATGGGACTCTCTCTCTCGTTTGTTTCCTCTCCTTATATTGTACATATCTGCATGTTGTGTACATACACGGTATTGGGTTCATGTTTACTTGTCAGTATCACAACCATGGATGTTGAAGTTCAATAGATCTTTTAACTTCCTTCTTGCCGGCCTGGTTTTATATGTCTTTTAGATGCTGTATCAGCAGGTCCTTTGGCTTTAATTGCACTTGATTTCTGCTGCTAGATTTGATATTTATGACATTTGAACATCATTCAACATAAAGATTACTCTAATTCCGAACAAACAGACGGCCTTTGGGTCTGATTTACGAATATTTCGAGAAAATTTGGATGATAGAGTACCATTTGTGGCGGATGCCAACATTATCAACTCTTGTGTCAAATTGGTGAGGCTTATACATCACAACAGTTTCTGTTCTCCGGATAAAGCACCCCAGTGGTTGTCTAATAAAATTGGTCGAGTTCATTCATCAATTCATCCGATTGTACGTAACGACCAGATTGCTAACCAACTGAACGCTTTGTCGGAACAGTGGCTAATCTCCACCTCTAATACTATCCATGAGCATTATAATCAAGAGATTACAAATCTCTTAAATCATCTTAGCCATCAATTGCCAGAAGGCTCTTCGATGGAATTAACTAATGCCACCAAACGGATGCTTCGTAGAAGCAATACAAAGATTAGTCTGGAATTAATAGACAAAGTCTTTCAAATGCTTGAGATCCTACAACAACAAAAAAACAGAACTGTGTGTGGTTTGCAAAACGAATCGGATGCGACTTCCCCACAATGGCCTATGTCCGAATTAATTAATAGAGTTTGCAATGATCAGCTTGGAGGCTGGCCCTCACAGTCACCATCTTCAGATATTACTGTTAACCTAGATAATGATATAGATCACTTGGGTGAGTGGCCATCTCGATCTTCAACCTCGGAAGTTCCCCATATTTCTACATCTTCTCCGAATCTAAACACTTCCAGAAACTCGTTAAATGAATTGGCAGTGTATCCAATCTCTCTACGAAATTCGTTTTCTTCACTAGAGAGAGAAGATTGCCCGGAATCTGCGGATGATTTTCCGGATCACACATCACTGACAGACTTCCCTGAAATGCCTCCTGCGTCAAATGTATCTCCCACTTTTCCAACCTCAAACAAAAACGAGGCCGTCCGATAGAGATGACTTCTCTGGACTCTAACAAGCGCGCGAAGGCGGCTCATTCCTTCATATCAGGGCCCCCTACTTCGCCAAACACTCCAAATCAGGTCTGTAAATCTGTTGAAATACAGCCACGTAGAGGTGTCGGCCTTTCTCGTTTTGCAAGGTCAACTTCGGGCCATAAATTCACCCAAATTGGTTCTGGGGGATTCCAATCTTGCGAGAATATAGGAGTCAGAATCAGATTGGCATATTTTTGCACTACCTGGTTTCACCATGAAAAAATTGGCTGACTTACTCAAGGGGGTAGAGTTACCTAATATTAAACAGTTAGTACTGAATATAGGGGTAAATGATGGTGGCAATTCATCTAGGAATATCAAGGCTCTTTTCTCCTCACTAAAAGTAGCTATTAGCAGCAGCTTCCCTCATGCCAAAATTATATTTAATCCCATCACCCTGTCGAAGGGATCATCAGAGGAACTGTGTCTCATTGACCAGCTCAATCAACTGTTCTTCGGGGACAGCTTTTTTCATTATTTTGACTGATATAAACATCGAGCATCAAGCCGATGGTGTTCATTGGTTACCAGAAACAGCTAATAAGCTTTTTAAATCCTGGGTTATTTATACCAACGATCAGGAAAACTAGAAAGGATTCTCGATTTACAATTATTTAAAACGTCTAGCACAGTCTATAATCTTTCTTCTCGTCCCCTTTCGGACGCTGAAATTAGTCTATTAGAGAAGGGGTTGTCTTTTGTACCGACACCGATTCTCTCTCGCTTTGAAGAAACTTCACAAAATCTTATTGACATAGATCATTTTTAACGGCGTATGGAACTTAAGTATTATTTTCTTGAGAAAGACACTGGCCCATTAGTGAAAGGCCGTCTCAAGATGAAATCTAAATGGAGACCGGAAGAGCACCAGTTATGCTCCGATATCCATCGATTCAAATCACAACTTTGTCATTACATCTCTATTTTTCCTTATACTCATCCTCGTGATAATCTCTCAACCAGAGAACGAGAAGCTATGCTATTGCTCTCTAGATGTAATGATATTATCATTAAATCGGCAGACAAAGGAGGGGCTACAATTGTTATGGACAAATCCTTGTATATAGCTGAGGCTCTCAGACAGTTGGAAGATACTGAATAGTATGTTCCCATTGCAGTCCGGTAGCCAAATCGCAAAAAGGGGTCTAAATAAGGTTTTCTTAGCACCCCCTGCGTAGATTT
Source organism: Hanleya hanleyi (assembly GCA_036873755.1). NCBI lineage: Eukaryota > Metazoa > Mollusca > Polyplacophora > Lepidopleurida > Hanleyidae > Hanleya > Hanleya hanleyi. Next base: position 28,539 of record JAVTVY010008429.1, read on the forward strand.
AGTTTGACCACTGTTTATGAACGAGTATCATCTGCTGGTCAGTTCTAGACCTGATGTAGGCATCTACGGTGGTGCCTAAGGTCACAGCATGCATTTCTTCACCGCTGTCTGAACAAGACAAAATTAACTCTAAGATGGGGGTAGGGGTATTTATGAACGTATATCTTTTTTATTCTTGCACTAAACTTTCTGTAACTTCCCATACCTGACCTCTGAATAATGTTCTATTAGATAACGTAATCCAAGTTACGCCTTTTACGTTTTTTTACGTCATGATGACGTCATAACTTGGAGGATACATTTTTCCTCGATTTTTTTAGAAATGAGACTCGATTTTTTGTTTTGCAGTTGCAAAAACTCTTTTTGCATTCTGCCTGATTTGTATTTGTGAAAGATAATCCTCTCTTCGTTAATTCTAGACCTGGTGTAACCATCTAATATGCACTTCATGGATGCAACATAACCATGTTTAACGGCACCAGAGCATGAGAAATATGAAGCCGAAATAGGGGTAGGGGTGATTACGTTCTAATATTTTATTTCTTCCCGATCCTAACGCAATGAAATTTAACAAATATTGAGTCTGTGTACTGATCATTCAGATAAAGCAATCCGATTCCGATTATCTTCAATATTGGTGTCACTATGTCGTTATTATCACCATGGAAGTATTTTTTTCTGGACCTTTTGTTGTAATTTTCCAACGGTGTATTGTTACCCTGTTAGCTTTTGCGTGATGTGTGCATTCAAGACCACGAATGCATGACTTACTTGGAACGGGGTGTTGACGTCTACGGTAATGAGTAAGGTCGCATGATGCCTTCTCCCAATGCTCTCGAAGTAACACAAAACAAACAAGGAATGGGGGTAGGGGTGATTATGCTTCGATATCTTCTTCACACTTGGGTCTAGAGAGCTCAAGCTTTTAACACTTTGTGATTGGATACTAGTTGAGCAAAACGAGGAATCAAACTTCCAATACTTCTGGAATGAAGTTTCTGTAATGTTTGTTTTGAACTCTCGTGTATATTCTTTATAGCATAGTCAGTGTTACAGAGCTATATATCGTCGCTCTGAAATATTTGTATCTAATACCGCCCAAGTCAGTGTTAGGGGCCGTAAGGTCATGTCATTCAATACACCCACATGAACAGACACAATAAAAGCAGGGTTGAGATAAAAGTCATCACAGGGGTCACTTTTGGTTCTTCTGATGTTTTTAGAAATATGCCGTCAGTACATTTGTCGGTGGGGTAATACGACTTCTTGTCAGTACGCCGGCTTCGTTTCTCACCGCCCGTTTAATTATGATATGTGTTTACTATGTCTCACACATGTTAAACTCTGCTCAACTTAGGTTAAGGATTATCAACTAGCTGCTAGTGGTCAACTCTTATCCAAGAACGGCTTTACATGAAGTTGCCGCTTGCATTTATTAATCTAGCTTGTGGCCAATTATTAACCAAGAACGGGTCTATATAAAGTTGCCGCTTGCATTTGTTAACTTCATCAATGTCATGTCGAAATTATGAACATACAGAAAGAAGATGGATTCAACTTTTCTAGTCTCACCAATGGTTCGATATCTAATTAGAGAAAACCAGTTAATTTGCTAGATGAAATGATTGAATGTTACATGAAATGAAAGGAATGGATTCAGGTCAGAAAGTATTGAGAGAAGACGAAAGGCAGATCCCATCAAACTATTTTCAAATATGATGCATGAAATGAGACAAAATGCATTGAAGCAACAGAACCCCGTGTCCACCCAACGTGTATAATCCAAAGACCTAATTCGTATAACATCCACGTCAAAGAAAAATGTGGATGATCGAAATTGAAAATGTGTACCTCGGTTCATATAAATTATTTCGATAAATATATCTCATTCAAAAATGGATACTTGTCAGTTTCTTTGGTTCCATTCTTGAAGCTAGATATACATTATGGGAACGTTCTATTACACTGTGATGATTAAGTGATATTGACAAACAAACAAAAAACATTCCAATGCCTTCCTTTTGTATAAAAGGTAATTGAAAAAAATATGGAAAGAAAAATTCATTATATATGAATTTGTCAATACAATAGTTATATCACTAGGAAGTGTCAAATCCGATATCAAGATTCAATAATCAGCCACAGTCCATAAAGAAATTCCGCTTCAATAATCGCAAGACCTATTTCGTATGAAAGTTAGCCTCAATTCCAATGTGTATGAAATAATTACAAGAAAAAAGCAGTTTCCAATGATGTTAGCAAGACATAATGATGTTGTATACATAAACTCCGAAAACACATGATATCCAAACAACCCCCAATGTTAATAAATTAATATCCTATCAATGCTTCCCAATCGTAGATGTCGTTATATAGAATATTATAAGTTATCCTGTCCCTGCGAGTTTGATACTGAATTTTATCCTGTTTCCTGGCGAAAATGCCACACGACCGCGAAGCGGGAGTGTGGCATTCGCCAGGAAACAGGATAAAATTCAGTATCAAACGAGCAGAGACAGGATAACGTATTTATTTCGACGAGCAGCCTTTTCAACTCGGGGAAGTTGCGAGGTAAAGTGGGTCCAAAACTTGCTAATCAAATACGACAAAAGTGATAATGAAAACGGCTGGAGACGCGTCAAATGTTTTGAAATATTCGGGATCAGCGTTGTAGATTTGGTCATATTTCATAGAAATATGAGAAGAAATCATGACTTCTGCTCGAAATGATAAGTCAAAAGACCGTACAGCGCTGGAGTCCGATCGCCAACTCTTCGGCTGATCGGCCGAGCTGGAGTGGGGTCGAGTCGGCGAAAAAGCCGGCACAGTTTTCGAACAAAAAAACGTCTGAAAATGGTCAATCTTGAATTAAACGACGTATTCTAAGAATGTTTTCTACCTGCTAACAGTATTTTGATTCATGTAACCTAAAATTGTAGACGTCAAATAAGAATAAACGCGAATATCAGCGGTAAACTTCCACATCATTCATATTGTAGCGGCGCATGTGATCGTACCGAGGCGACATGGTCGAAGCGAAGTCAAGCGTCAGGCGGCTTTCGTCAACTGTTACTCACAGTCACAATACACTACCTTTTCCAGATATTCCAGGAATAGTCGCACATACTATCGGTCAGATTTACAAAGTTGATGTCCATATTCTTTATTTCCAGTTCTGTCGCTGACAGATCACTCCAGCTGCCATGTTTGTTTACATTACAAACTGCAGTCAACTGGGTCAGCCAGTGCAGTTTGATATGTGTTTTTATCCCAACGGCACGTGACCGCTGTCGGCCAATGGCTTGCCTAGGATCTTCTGGGAGTAGAAATAATAAGTATTACATTTGAATTTGGTGTTCTGCGCGCCATTACCATGAAAATTTAATAGCATTATGACATCATGGTCGGATCTGGACTAGTCCACTTGCAGTCGGGGAGGGAAGATAGGGTCACAGTGTCCGTTTACCCTAATGTTTACACCAAAGACCAGTCCATATATATACTACGTATTATGGTGCCACAATGTCGGGACCGCGGAAACATGAAAACGCGGCGTCTAAGTCGACTGAGCCAACCAAAAATTCTCTATCATTAATGTTCCCTTCAAGCAATGTGAAGTGTTCTCAGGATTGGTTGTCACTCGAGTTACTGCAAGTCTGTTAGATCCTTGAAGCGATATATCCAAATGGGGGAGCAGACAGGATTTAATTTTAATTAGATTGAATAGCCTCAGCCAAAATAGCCAAAAAAGAAAAATTAGCTGAAATCCAGTTGCATTGTAAGGCTGTGTTACCTTGCCGTCAGGTATTTGCACATCCCTCTTCTGTCCATTTTTGCAAATATCAGGCCAGTCTCGGCAAACTGAGATGTATATATATATGTGTGATTAATTGGAGCGATATACAACAGGTGGTACAAACTGACATCTGGCGAATAAAAAGCAACCATATGACTCAACCACAAGCCTTTCTCGACACCTCACATTCAGACCTCAGACCCGAGAATACGGTGGACTTAGCCTTAGCATCTCAACCGCGCTGTTATTGCAGCTGTTCATGTGAAGAATATGAAGTATCCACACGGCCCCTAGCACCGGCTTAAGCGGATTTAGATACACTAGCTCGGGCGCTGTGATGACAGATCAGCTCAAACAACTAACTCGTTTGATGTTAATGGATGAGCATCGAGGACGTCTGATGGCGTAAATGTCTCAGCATGGGGTAAACATGGTTACCTGTAATACCCGACGTCGTACGGCTTAAATTTCCCGCCAAAATAATAAACCCACACATATTTATCGAATGACATGTACAGGGGGCGGTCCTTGGAGACTAACAGTCCACCAGCAGATAGCTACCACATACAGGTAATAATACATTGGAGCGATATGCAGAAAGGTGGGGAAAATTGACAACGTCTGGCAACTAAAAGGCCACCATATGACTCGGCTTCCCTCGGCACCTCACATTCAGACCCAAGAATAAGGTGGATTCTCGAACGTAGCCTCGGCCGCGCTTTTATTGCAGTGGTTCATGTGGAGACTATGAAGTATCCTCACGTCCCCTATACCATCTTAGTTTACCGAGATATCAGACCATCCCAACACGGTCGCCTAGTATCCATCTCCCTGCCTGTAGTTTCACCAAATCCAATACTGCCAGCGTTTTCCCATCAAGTTCCACTATTTCTACCCTATATAAAATTGTAGGAACTGCAACTCTCTCCCACAATATTCTTGCGCACATACTTCGGTTACATGTACTGGCACTTATGGCCTTGACTCTCCCCAGCATTCCCTTTGCCTTTGCAATCATCTCTTGCTTTTGCACCCTGAAAATATGTCCTTTTAACTTCATTCTAATTCCTAGGTACTTATTTTCATCCGCCTCTCCTATCTTCATGACATGTTCTTCCGCCTTCTCCAGACTTAACTTCCCAAGTTGCCATGACGCAACTCTTTGTTGGGCTGTAAATTATGTTCCTTTCAAATCCAAACTTCCCCACTATATCCAAGACAAACTGTAATTATTTCCTTGTTTTCGCAAATAAAACTATATTATCTGCAAAAAAACAACTCGGGAATGATTCGCTTCTCGAGATTCACCCCCCCCCCGCATCCTTCAAGTCGTCTTTCTAACTCCGCTAAGTATATCGCAAAGAGTAACGGTGACAACACACACCCCTGCTTTAATCCTTCCCTCAGATCTATATAATCCGTTTCTAGCTCCCGAAATACAACTTTGAAACGGACTCCAGCATCCAAATCCTTGATTATATTTAGTATCTTGCCTCCATAGCCCAGACCTTCCACGGCAGCCCAGAGTGCCTCCCTCCACACTCTATCATATGCTTTCTTAATGTCTAGAAAGGCCACACAGCATCTCTGTTTATGATTCCTTTTTTGCTCCAAAATTTGAGTGAGCACGTAGAGGTTATCTTGACGCATCCTGCCTCTGCCTGTATCTCTCCCAAAAGACCTCTACTCTCCACATCTCTCTGGAGCCTTACTCCCAAAATCTTGGTAAACACTTTTCCTACATTACTCGCTACAGCTAATCCTCTGTAATTATCTAATAACCTCGTGTCACCACTCTTGTGTAACAATGTAGTCCTTGTTGTCTTCCAAACCACCGGGATTACCTTAAGTTTCCCATATCCGACAAAATAACAATCTCAAACATTCGAGTACTCGCACACACCCCTCTTTCATAAACTCGTTTGGAATATTATCTTCTCCCATAGCCTTTCCTCTCTTTATGTCTTCCACCACCTGCCTCTTTTTGAATTTGGTGCTAATACTGTTATATGAAAAATGGAATAGGTCTTTGGATTATGGACGCGGATATTCTCTAGTGGACGACGGCTGGATTATGAATGACGGACTAGATGCTTGTAATTTGATCTCAATTTGTCCCGTTAGACCATCGTTGTCTGCAATTTCTTCTTCGGCACTACGCCCCTCTTCCTTCCTGATCTTTTCCAGTTTATTCCTATCCACTTCCCTTCCACTATGTTCTGTGGCAATTTCCCCTCATTTCTCCCCTATCATGGCGGCTAGTACTTTTCTATCCGTGGTAATCCCACCCTCCCCAGTCTTCAAGACGCTGGATACCGCATGTTTCCTCTTATGGTTAGCCAAGTTCCAAAATGTTCTGCTACCTCCCTTCCCCTCTTTATCAATTCTATTTACTACATCCTGATTATGTAGTCTAATCACGCATTGTGTCAACTCCTTCACCTCTCTCCAAGCCTGCTCATACTCCTCTTTGCTTCACTCACTAGCTCATCTTTCCTTCCTCCCTCACTTATCAAGGCCATATTAAACTCTTCTCTTCCACAGTGCCTTTTCCGCCCCGCCCCCGAATTTCTGTATTTTCTAATCTATTTCCACTATTCCATCTCGGTCCGTGTAACCTTGCACAGTTCAATTTTCGTTTTTCGTTTTTGGTTTCTCAAAATCAAAAATTTTAATTTGACCGTCAATTTTCAATTTTCGTTTTTTGTTTCTGTAATCTCAAAGTCAAAAATTGAAATTTGACCGTCAATATTCAATTTTCATTTTTTGTTTTTGTGTTCTCAAAATCAAAAATTGAAATTTGACCGTCAATTTTCAATTCTTGATTCTGGGATTACAAAAATAAAAAACGAAAATTGATATTTGACAGTCAATTTTCATTTTCGTTTTTCGTTATGCTTCACGCAAAAATGAAAATCATATATTGAAAATTGCCTCGACTTGTCCGTTTATCGTTTTTTGATTTCAACTTTGACGTACCAATGTTAAGTTCGTATGTGGACGGGTTATGATTACAAGCGTCTAGTCCGTCATTCATAATCCAGCCGTCGTCCATTAGAGAATATCCGCGTCCATAATCCAAAGACCTATTCCATATTCCATATAACAGTATTAGCACCAAATTCAAAAAGAAAAGCATAGTATACATAAATATAGGCGTGTTTCCTGCAAGAGAGAAGCGGTCAACAGTTTTCAATGATGCCGGCAAGACATCATGATGTTCCAAAAATATCAAATCCGTATCGCTGATCAGTATTCTTAATCCATAATATCCGTTGTAAAGTCGTCATCTAAAGAATGATGTATCTCAGTCACGCTTTGATTGTGACTGTTCATATGAGTACCATGAGGATCTTGAAGTACATGGGTTCATACGGCCCCTAGCCCCGGGTTAAGCGGAATTAGACACAAGTTACGAAACGTAGCGCCATAGATCTTGCACGCTACGTTCGTATTTTGCTATCAGCATGCGATATGTATCGCCAAATTTGAGAAACTTTGAGTGGAGGCGCTTGGTGGAATAGCCCTGTTTTATAAGTTTCTGCAACAATGTTTTGTGACGTTGATTAAAATCGTCACATTTAACACAGGATCTAGCGAATGCTACTAACCGAGATATGTATACGCCATATGCAGGTCCCACTGGAATATTACTGTCCAGAAAGGGATAGTTTACGATGTCGAAATTGTAATCATCTCTTTTGTCATAAAGTCGACGAGAGAGAATGCCCGCTTCATTTCTATAGAGATAGAGATCTAAATAAGATGTCACTTCGGGTACGACGAGTAGAATACAAAACGCAAATCGTGTCATATAAGAGGTGTGGAGCGTGAGAGGCATGTGGCCCACCAGGCCATCCTCGGGAGCCAGTGTATTGATCGATTTGTTAGGGTATCTATACATTGCCTTGGTTAGTTGCACACGGTAGTTCTGGATAAAAAAAAGGGGGGGGTATCCTCTAAATCAAACCAATTATTGAACAGGTTCAGCTAGCTCATTACGCCAATCCGCTAGCTGGACGGTTTGAGATGTGACATCGCTGGCATAACTTTGATGTCAGGCTTAAATCGACATCGAGAGTCAAGGCAAAACCCGCCGGTTTGGGATACCGACATGCTAATTCAAAATAACCTCGGGGGATGAAATGTTCGAGATTGAGGCAACGACTCACTCGAATCAACAAAAATGTCCAGGTAAGCCCTGTGCGGGGATTCAAGATTTACCTGGACTTGTGAAGATGCATCAGACAGATCTGGATATGTGGCATCCCGCTGTTCTCATTGGTTATTGGCACTGAGGCCTGAGCCAATCAGGACGCAGTCTTAGATTTTCTCATTTCTAAAAATAGATGTTTAGAGCGCTACAAAAGCGAACCGCCTTCATGCACACAACCGCTATTTGTTATTGATTTGAAATATCGTATTTATAAAGATACCAACAAAGATTTAATACCAATAAGAGTAAGCATCGCGGTGAGGGGCCGTGAAATCCGTACATGGCAAGCGGCCCGTAAACCACCATTTCAAACAAGCACACAATCGCCACGTTAGATGTCAGCCGTCTGAATGCTTCAACGCTTCAGGTCCAATCTTCATTCTCTATTTTTGAGACCTGAATCGTTGGAGCGTTCAGATGCCCGTCAACGTTCAGCGTCAAAAACGCTTCAACGCTTCAAGTGCGGGTGTCAAACGCTTAAACGCATCGACGCGGGAAGTTCCTTTGGGGGTTACCCACGTATTTATTCATCGTCATTTTATCGAGCGAATTCCTACGTTCCCACTTCGAACTTCCCTTCATATATCTGCCCCCCTTCAATGTTCAAAGAACTTATAAATAGACACGAGACGTCACTGACCTCGAAAACACTTGAAATTCGAAATGGGTCGCACAAGAGCGTTACTGATTGGCTGACCTATATAGTGGGCACCATATTAGGAGGAAGAACGCCGCAAATAGAGGATGATGTCACCCTACTTTCAATCGACGTGTACGTTCTGATTGGGTCGTCTCTCCTTCGTAGGTGAAATCTACACCTCGGATTTTGAACACTGAAGGGGGTCAGATAAATCAAGCCAGGTTCGAAGTGGGAAAGTAGAAATTGGCTGGATAAAATGAAGATGGTATTTATTATACTACCCTACTTTAATGAAACTCCCATATAATGCTTCACACCTGTTGCACGAATGCCTACTCGCTTCTGCACATGCGCAGTTGGCCCATTATATTCTAGCTCGAATGCTTGGCTCCAGGAATCTATAGTGTAGTGAAACTCCCACATCTTTCCCCCTACTGGTTTTTCATATTATGCTCCACACCTGCCTAAACAATCCGATTTGCTCTTTCCATACTACTCCGCGGACCGAAAGTGACCCTATGACGAGGGCCCTTCAGGAGGTAAAAGCATTTTGGGAAAGGTATTGCGCCACTATTTCTAAGAACTCTGGCGTTGAATGTATGTGGATATTGAAAAACTCAAAATGTCTTACGGAAGAGCTTGATGCTAAAGGTCACATACCGTATAGACATGTATCCACATGGGATTTCTCGACTCTCTATACTACAATCCCTCATCAGGACCTTATTGACTGTCTAAGTTCATTAATAGTATCTGTGTTCAAGAAAACTGATCGTAGATATATTAATGTCGGAAGCCATAAAGCATTCTTTAGCTCGACTACATACAAGAGATATCATTCATGGATGTTTCTTTGTTTATAGAGTTGCTTGAATTTCTCATTAAAAATATCTATGTGAAATTTGGCAACACAATATATCAGCAGCATATAGGTATTCCAATGGGTACTAATTGTGCACCCCTGTTGGCTGATTTATATCTGTTCTCTTATGAATATGACTATATGCAGGCGCTTTCAAAAACCGATTCATTCAAAGCCCGTTCCTTCTCATTCACCAAACGCTATATAGACGATCTTCTCGCTGTGGATAATCGCTATATAAATGACGCAGTGAAGGATATATATCCACCTTCACTGGATTGAAGGAAACTACAGATAGCCCTACAGGCACATCTTATTTAGATCTCTATCTCTATAAAAATGAAGCGGGCATTCTCTCTCGTCGACTTTATGACAAAAGAGATGATTACAATTTCGATATCGTAAACTATCCCTTTCTGGATAGTGATATTCCAGGGGACCTGCATATGGCGTATACATATCTCGCTTAGTAGCATTTGCTAGATCCTGTGTTAAATGTGATGATTTTAATCAATGTCACAAAACATTGTTGCAGAAACTTATAAAACAGGGCTATTCCACCAAGCGCCTCCACTCAAAGTTTCTCCAATTTGGCGATACATATCGCATGCTGATAGCAAAATACGAACGTAGCGTGCAAGATCTATGGCGTTACGTTTCGTAACTTGTGTCTAATTCCGCTTAACCTGGGGTTAGGGGCCGTATGAACACATGTACTTCAAGATCCTCATGGTACTCATATGAACAGTCACAATCAAAGCGTGACTGAGATACATCATTCTTTAGATGACGACTTTACAACGAATATTATGGATTAAGAATACTGATCAGCGATACGGATTGATATTTTTGGAACATCATGATGTCTTGCCGGCATCATTGAAAACTGTTGACCGCTTCTCTCTTGCAGGAAACAAGCCTATGTTTATGTATACTATGATTGTCTTTTTGAATTTGGTGCTAATACTGCTATGTGGAAAATGGAATAGGTCTTTGGATTATGGACGCGGATATTCTCTAATGGACGACGGCTGGATTATGAATGACGGACTAGACGCTTGTAAAGCACAGTTAACATTGACGGCTCAAAGTTAAAATCAAAAAACGAAAAACGGACAAGTCGAGGCAATTTTCAATATTTGATTTTCATTTTTGCACGAAGTAAAACGAAAAACGAAAATTGAATGTCAACTTTCAATTTTTGATTTTGAGAAACCGAAAACGAGAAACGAAAATTGAAAATTGACGGTCAAATTTCAATTTTTGTTTTTCAGAAACCAAAAAAAAAACGAAAATTGAATTGTGCAAGGTTACACGGACCCATCTCACCCATGGGATGACCCCTTCCGTAGCTGCAATCAGCCGTTTATTGACCATTTCTGCAAGTCCCTCTCCTGTCGTATATTCTCTAATCTGCACTTCCCAATCACTGAATTCTTGTTCTATATTTTTTCGAAATGCTTTCCAATCAGCGTCTTCATTCATCATCCACTTGAACTGGTTTCTACTGATACTTTCCCCCCCTTGAACCCTCTGTTCCATTTTCATCATAACCCAGTTATGATCACTGTCTAGATCATAATTTTGAATATCATCAATCACCATATATCTCACTTTATCCAGTTCTGTGTGCTGAACCCACTACTGTCTTACACCCCGCCCTCTCTCGTGTCCAGAGCCCTGAACATTTTGGTGATCTATTCATTATATATAACTCAAGTTTTTTCTCTATCTCTAATATTCTCGTCACATTGCGGTTAACACCAGGTTTGTTTCCATGTATACCTTCCCCTTTTTATCTCCAACATGCCCGTTAAAATCTCCCAGTAAAACCACTTTATATCCAATCTGAATTAATCTTGTCATCTGTGCCACCAATAAATCATATAAACTATCATTCCAGCCTCTGTCAACTCCTTGCTGTGCTGCATACAGCAGCCCTATAGCATGTTTGTCTCCAAAGTTTCCTGATATCCATATCACATCGTCAACTACCTGCTCCCAATCTGCGCCAATGACTAGACCCAAGTCTTCTATCTTCAGCTGAAAACCTTGCCGGCACTTCTTCACCGCAAACGCAATGTCACCGGCCCCTGTACTGGCTTGCTGTTGTCGTCTGCCCTCAAAGCAATCATATCCCTGGATCTTAATTGCAGACGTCCATTAATACATGCGCAGTGTGACTAACGTCACAGGACCTACGAAGTAGGGTAAGCATTAGGACTCCGACGCGAACTGAACTCTTGGAAATCGCCACCCCCAGTTGAAATCATGCTTATATTAAGATGGGCACTGCCCAAGTCAGAATCACCAGTGATTTTCATCCAAAGTAGATCAGCTCAGAACTTGTTGGTAACAGTCTCCTAATGCGCCTTCATTCCGAAAATAAATAACGATCGCCGATTTAATTTTACATTTTTTTTAACTAAAGGAAACAGATTGAACAATAAAAAGTTCCGTAGATTTCAGGCTTTACGTGTGAAAATCCATTTATATATCTTTAAAGGTCAACCCAAACGATCTGAGGTCAAAAATATAAAAAAAATAGTCCTTTCGATTCTGAAAATAATGATATTTTTTTCATAATTTTGTGCAGTCTGGTTGGCGAGATATTGCCGTTTGAAAGGTGAAAATCGCTCTCCTGTCAATTCCAGCTGTGATGTCACGAAGGGAACAGCCGTCTTGTATTCTCTATGTTAAAGCCGTATACCACAGTCATAAACAGCTGCTGATTTCTGGAGATTTTCGGAGTATCGGGGCATTATTTGTTAAATATGCCGCGACGTTGTGTAGTGGGAGGTTGCAGTTTTAATACAGATGACGGTGTTAGTATTCATTTGGGGCCTAAAGACGAGAAAATCGCTGCAAATTGGACGAAATTTGTACGCAACACGAGGGTGTGGAAAGAGGGCCCGAGCCAGTACTCGTATAATTTGCTCGGCACATTTTGACAGAAAGACATCATTCGAGGACCTCTACAGGGTAGCAGTTGAATTCGGGTACAAACCAAAACTAAAGAGAACAGCTATTCCAACTATCGAACCTAAGAACAATCAGAATGTGACGGCAAAGAAATCGGACAAGGAGAATCTATCACGGACATCGGCTGAACGAACCTAGCCTGCAAGCGAGGCCTCGGGCAGGGAGACGGCTGTACATGCCCTGCTCGCTCTCGCGTCCCCGATGAACGCCCAGAATGCTATCCATGATGTGGCATTTGTTGCTTGAGCACCTACAAGTTAGACTGGATGAGTCTCTATTTCATATATACTATTTAATAATAATAAAATGATCTTTCATAAATATATATACGTTTGATAAGTAAATAAATAAAAAAAAATAAAAAGTCGTACAGTGATCGGGCAAACCGGTCGCCTTTTAATGTTTTTTTTTTCTGAACACCAATTGGAGTGAATGGCTTTAGATACAGAAGTGATAATAATACTTTCATAATCCCTTGACATTTGAGATTGTGGGAATATCATTCGATTTCAATTTAATTGACATAATTTGTCGAAAATTGAGCAAATGTGAATGCCGATCCATCACGTCGGTTCGACATCCACTCACCACGGCTTACTTTTCGCTATGAATGTCCAAAGTTTTTTTATCAAACTATATAATTCTCAAATTGGTATTTCATGGGGATTATGTGAAAACAAACAAAATTCAAATCGGACGTATATCAGTAGAGTTATAAACAGTTTACTGTCCATACTGCCGAATCCCGGAGTTTATCCCTTCGAAAAGGCCGCCTCGGTCAGTAACAACAACAACAACACAGACGTGCTCGTTCTTTACATTACAGAATCGTTCTGCATTCAATACAGTTTGAAATATATGGACATTTGGTCTCCTGTCGTCGTCGAGTTCCACGTTGTCAGAATGGTTGTCACTGTCAGAATCGGAGCCGTACGGCTCAAATTGATAGGGCTGAATTCCGCCGTTGGTCTTCAAACAGCTGTTAATCTGCCCGTCATCATCCTCCTCTATGTCTATTTCATCTTCTTGGCGAAAAATATTTCCATCTAAGGAGCTGATATCGCTCGAATCGACATCTGAATCGGAGCTCTGACTGCACTCGCTTTCCATGTTATCCACTGTTTTTTCTCAGCCAATTGCCCTGCGTGACGTCATCAACCCAGCTGTGAAAGTGTGGAAAAGCCCACTTTGCTCCCATATTACGTGTGTTTCTGATCAGATTAGAATGTTTTCAATATTTTTTTCATACAAAGTGAAGTATGAACTATGATTTTTAAGGATTTTTAGACCAAAAAAAAATCCGTTTGGGTTGACCTTTAATGGTTTTCAGTTCCCTTGTCCAGGACCAAAACAACTTTTTGAATCGCATTATTTTCCCAACAATACAACAAATTCTTATATATAGTCCTATAGTAGAAAGGTAGCATTTATGTAGTGTACGGTAATTCAACTCAAGACCAACACCTTCTCGGCACAAGATAATAAATTTAATGATTCTATGTCATTCTCCTGACCATGACCGGTACAAAGACGAATAAATAGCATCTCTACATCACGTTGTTATCTAGATATATGAGACAACACATTTTGGGTATCCGCAATCTGATGAATGTAGAATTTGAGGATTGTACTTAGCATCTTAAATACAGCCTCTTAATACTGTAAAACATATCTGTTTAATTTCGTTTCCCATAATGTAGCAGTTACTAGTAATCAAAACATGTGTGTATATAGCAAACGTATGTGTCTCAAGTTAACGGGAACGGTAATAAATTAATAAAGACGTCAACATGTGAACTCATAGAATGTGCGCTGTCGATGGTTTAATGTAATACCGGTACCATCTCTTGTGACATTTTTTTAACTCCCAGACAGATCTGTTTATTTTTGTCTCCCCTGCTCTGACCTCTAAGAACAATTTAATAATTACACCATGGCAGTATTAACTGCATTCTCGAATCCCAAGCCTATCAGACTGTTAGTTCTGATCTGTTTATAGGCCTATTGGGGGTGACTCAGTATACACTGCTGTGCTAGCTCTCAAAACAATTACGGATGGCATATCCCACCGGCTTTTGTACTGTGTTATATATACAGTGAAACATACAGCCAAGGGTTCCCAATGGGCATGACAGTGCACTCTCTGAGCCATCAATAAACAATAAAAAAAATAATTATAAATCAAATTTTCATCAGAATTCGATCAGCTCAGAACTTGCTGGTAACAATGCCCTAATGTACATTCATGCCAAAAATCAAGGTTCTAATGTCAACGGTTCTCCTTATTTTGCCGACGAAAGGATTCGGATGGAC
>JAVTVY010008430.1:0-44544 GCA_036873755.1 Hanleya hanleyi
CAAATAAAGGTACTTCCGTTTGATCTATCCACTTTCCCCTGTGTGTACACGAAAATATTGGGAGTGGACTACGATATGCTTTTAGCTCTTGTCAAAACCCCAGAAGTTTATTTAGCTAAAGATAATGGACAGATCCTTACAGTTCCTGAAGTTGTCTTGAGCCAGGGCGTTGCACTTTGCTGCGATAGTCAGATTCTTGACGTCCGTCTAGACATATAACCAAGAGAACGACTGTAGTTACCTCCCATTAAAATTCATTCGAATCTGTAGTGGGACGGAAGGCGGTTGATCTCGTGGATACCGAACAATGTCTCCATAGTCTGGATCCACTCAACGTTATGCCTAGTGTATCCCTCCTTCCTCAACATGCAACTGACGTATGTATGGAAGGTTGGGTGACCCACTCCGAGTGTAAATCTGTATCCTGGTTTTGGACAATTGAGGAATATACTCTCACTACATGAACGTGTTAAAATTTATGGCAGTGACACATGCTATCTGCACGTGGGTGAACGTTTGACCGATAAGCTGATTGTAAAGGTCCATGCCATGGTTACGTTTATCATCAAGCGAAGGGAAAACCGAATAGCCTAACAGATCTTTTTCAGTATGTGTTAGGTCAACAGCTTAATAATGTTGGCCAGACACTTCCAGGGAGTTCCAACCTTATTAGCAGTCAATTTAGCTATCAACATGTACATTAGATAATTCCCGCTGAATGGCAGATTCTTCCAGACATTGTGTAATATTAACCTACGTTTGGGAGATGCCTCTCATAGATTTGTTTGCCTATCGGAATAACAAACCGATTCCACTATTCATATCACTAGTCCCGGGTCCGTGGCATAAGCAGTGGATACTTCACTGCAAGATTGATGGTATACGGTTGAGAATGCATTCTCACGTCTTCCGAAGGTACTCTATAAGATTTTGTCGTGTACCATGCCGACTATGGCTTTGGCACAAACTATTGTATCACCATGATCACCCCAAGTGTTTATGGATAATCTTGCTCATGTGGGATATGCAAGCGGAACCGTAGTATGGGACTATCCATCAGATCCTCCTTTCCCGCTATTTACCAATCAAAGTGGACAGTCTTTGAGTTTGGTGTGGTTTGAAGGGTATTAACCCATTCAAGCCATTATTTCCGAGTTACCAGTATCTCTGCTGTATCTCTAACGAATAGAGATTTGGTAACAGTAGGAGGCTTGCAGCCTATTCTCCTAGATACTGGTATTTACACCTGGGCTGTTTCAATTTTGACAATCAATTCGAGTGAGTCAGTTTCTCGTAGGTTACGTAAGTTTGTAATTTAGTGAAGTACCTTTCGAGCCGATCAATACTATTGATCGCAGGTTTTCGTACAAAACCTCGTTTTGTGATGGCATTTCCTGTCGTCTAAACTGCGTTTTGCCGGTGGCTATTTTCTCGGCAACTCGTGTCAGAATTCCTTGAGATCGATGTAGGATTATCAGACAGGAACTGGAACACGTGGTACGTGTTTTCAACAGTCCCAAAGTTGTGACAAAGAATCAAATAATCAACGACACTTTGTTACGAGAATACGATTCCAGCCTCATCCGATTTTCTTTCGTTCGGTCGCGAATCTGAAATATATCTGGCTCGAGGTTTTGCATGTTACGTGAATCGTATTAAATCTTATAGATTGAGTCGAAGGCACTGTTTATCCCTTTAGATCTACATAGTAAATGAGAAATCGGTACCACTGATTTGGGTTGGTGCTATATATACGATTACACCAGAGACAATCAACAAACTTTGAAAGAATATTTCTCACGATGTATTGAAAATATCAGCATAAAGTTGACAGAAATAAGTACCAGGTATATAAATAGGTTACTTGTCCTATTTTAAGCATGAAAGACACGAACTGTAACTGTGAGCCTCAAAATAATGCAGGAATTGCAAGTATATTCAACAAAAAACAAAATGGCGTCAATCTGGAGAAATTTTCTCTCGATTCTCCCGCTTCAAGGTTACGTGATCCACAAGGAACCTTTGGGCGTTTCACACCTTTGAACCTTTGATCTTAAGCCGATCACCAGTCCCCGTTATTGTACGGTCCCTGATTACACTAACGTTCATCACGGCTACGGAAAACGAAGCCGCGCTTGTTTACATCTCAGATCACCAAATTAGAGCCCTCACTGCGTTTTATCACCGTTATATAGACTAATAGATATGTGACTGTCAGTGGGTGGGTTATTCAAGGACGACACGATCCTTGCCTCTTTCTGCCTTCCTGTTACGATGTTGACATGTAACGACCTCTATTGGCCTTCAGGCACCGAATGTTCATGGGCCCTGGGTCAGCAAGATAAAATCCAGACGACAAATTTTACCCCGTTTTAAGGTGAGTGACCTCTTTCCTCTCTCGGCCTCACGCGGAAAAAAGATGAAGGAAGGGGGGGGGGGAGGGGGGGAGTGCCAATCATGACTGAAGTCAAAAGAGCGTCAGGGGTTCATATAGACCAGAGGTCATCTTTATGTTACTACTGTCGTATGATCTGTCAGATCCTCATTGAGGTAGAAGATCTTAGATTTCGATTCTTACAAGTCACTGCTGCTCACTTTATCGCTTGTCAGTATGCGTTGATTGCCCATCATCGTATCTGTGGCAGTCCATGCAATAAGTCACTGAAGTGAGTTAAGTTTTCAGCCCAAATAACTTGAAAGTAAATTTCATGTTATAAAGCTAAATGTTACCTCACTTGAAGACATGCCTACACGCGCCTTCCCAGCTTGGTAATGGGTGACCGGGTGCTCTACTGGCTGGACTGATCAGTGTCCAGCTAGGATAATAGGAACATCGGAACTCGTGTTCTGGCACATGTATACGCACTATCATGATATGACTGAAAATATGTTGAAAACGACGTTAAATCCTACTTTCTGGGTGACAAAACTTCACTGTGTAGCTCGGTACGAAAAGGACGTATTAGCGTGTGTATCCGCGTGACTTGAGAGCGGGAAATTGAGAATAGTGAGAATAGCATGAACAGCTCAATAATTTGTCCCCGGTATAGGCGATCAGGGTGCATGATACAGGCTTTATGCTGTATTATGTACTCTAACATTAACCAGTGACCATTATAATCAATTAGTCCTCCCTTTCCCCAATCATCCCTACCCTCGCGATATGCATGTAATAATGTTGAAGAACATTTGTAAAATCGAATGCTGTGTTTAAAATATATATATTTGTATATACGTAAGAATAATTAACGTAGACTTTATATGAGAGATTTATAGTTAATTTGTACATGTTAATGTGTACTATGTTAAAATGACTTATCCCCCCAATCAAAAATACTCGCTTCTGATTGGACGAGAGCTCTGTGACGGATTTTAAATACTCGCTTCTGTTTGGTGTACGTCGCTAAAGGTGACCGGAACTGACCTTTGACCCCGGCGCGCAAAGGTTTCCACCGCACCGCGGTGGAAACCTTTACACCGCGCCGAGATAAAGAGCACGCCACTCGTCAATCAGCGGCCCGGTGCATCATGGGACATATCCAAGATGGCGGTTCCAAAATGGCGGATCCAACATGGCGGCTCCAAAATGGCGGCGTATGAGAGCTTCTGGACATGGACCTGATAGAGGTCCAGAATGGTGGAACATTCGTAAACATTCGGGCACTTTTACATCCGGGGACTTTTACATCCGAAGAGACACGGAAGTGCCCGAACATGATATCAGCTAGCGTGCTATAAAAGGGAAGCGGTCTGGCCGTTTCATCAGACACTCTGTCAACCACCAAGATGTTCACTTGTACTACGTGCTCGAAATCATTCACTCGTCTGCACGACTTGCGCCGCCATGAGGCTACCAAGCACGAAGGAACCGCCCGGTATAACTGTACGATATGTACACTGTCGTTTCAGCGCCCGGATCATTTACAGCGCCACACACGTGCACGCCATGAAGTACCCAAGCGTCCATGCGAAGAATGTGGTCGGCTTTTCAAACTGACCAGTCAGTTGCTGCGACACCAACGCACACGACACCCTGTTCCGCAGCCACGTTTGCAGATAGAAGAGCCCGTAGGCATCAATATCGAAACAGGGGGAACTCCCACCCATCGCACGAGGGCTGATGATGATGTCGCCCTAATTCAACAGTCAAATTCCGACGACAAGACCTTGGGCCAGATTTTGTACGACGTGGAGGGCAACGTACACTTCGTGGACGAAGCCATAAATGTTCCCAGCGATCTGTCACACGAAGACCATCCAGTGAGTGACATTTATCGGCGCCATTGGCCCATGATCCGGCACTGTTTCTACCGTCATCGCCCTATTCAAGATATCTACAATTTCCGACTGACTGACCTCGCCCGTCTACGTAGCTACGTGGAAGCCATCTTCAATGATCAAACTACGGCCTTCAAATTGAATCTGGCGTTTGGTTATGTGCTGCAGCATAAAGAGACAGTCCAAGTCCGATATTTTTACCCGAGTAGTAACATCCGGGTATTTGACCAACCGTTTACCATCATTAACCGAGTGTCGCTAGAGACGATGCTGGAGAAACTGGACACCGTGGATCCCTTGGAATGGGCCCAACAACAACGCCCCAACACCAAGTGGACAGTGGAGAGTGTGACCAATGTTACGTTTTTCGTTACCAAGCTGACCGACCACTCCCATCGGCTGAATGCGTCACTCATGCACTGATGAATACCATAACATGCCGTACATACTCTATATATCTACATGTTGATCGTTGACGGTACGGAGGTGACCGAAGAGACACGGATGTTACCGAAGATGTCACGGCTCGGCCCTCGACTTGGGGATAGTTGAACTGAGTGTGCTAAAAATAGAGCACCAGCTAGCGTGCTATAAAAGGGAGGCGGCCTGGCCGTTTCATCAGACACTCTGTCAACCACCAAGATGTTCACTTGCACAACCTGCCAGAAGCTGTTTACTCGTCTAGATACGTTACGACGCCACGAGGCCTCCACCCACAACGATGCTCGGTATACTTGTATAATCTGCGCACGGTCATTCAATCGGAAGGATCATTTACTGCGTCATGAGAGGGTACTCCACGCGGGTGCGACGGTACTATGTAATGATTGTGGTCGACTCTTCAAACGACCCAGTCGGTTTAGACAGCACCAACGTTTGATGCATGCCCCGTCTCTACGGTTTGGGCGACAACTTTCCACTAAAGAGGAGCCGCGGAAGGTCAGACCCAGTGAAGATGAACCCGGAGAGACGAACGCCACTGGTGATGCGATGACGAAGAGCCTGCCTATACCCACGGTCCAGGAGGGCCTGGATATCCAGCCGGACCCCTCCGTTACGGTTTCGAGTCATACGCCTGACAACATCGAACATTTTCTGGACGAGCCCATAAATGTTCCTAGCGATCTCTTACAGGACGCCCAGCCAGTGAGTGACATTTATCGGCGCCACTGGTCCATGATACGGCACTGTTTCTACCGTCATCGCCCTATTCAAGATATCTACAATTTTCGACTGACCGACCTCGCCCGTCTACCTAGCTACGTGGAAGCCATCTTCAAAGATCAAGCTACGTCCTTCAAATTAAATCTGGCGTTTGGTTATGTGCTGCGGCATAAGGAGACAGACCAAGTCCGATACTTTTACCCGAGCAGTAACATCCGGGTATTTGACCAACCGTTTACCATCATTAACCGAGTGTCGCTACAGACGATGCTGGAGAAACTGGACACCGTGGATCCCTTGAAATGGGCCCAACAACAACGCCCCAACACCAAGTGGACAGTGGAGAGGGTCACCAATGTTACGTTCTTCGTGACCAAACTACGGAATATTCCCATCGGGTGAATGTATTCACCCAGGCACTGATAGATACTCAGAATGCACAAACATGTATCTGAGGATATGTTGCCTCAACGGTTTCCTGGGCTGCCCGATGATGATTACAATAAACGGTTCAAAGCGAACATGGCCGAAGATGGAACTTTCTGGAATGGAGACTTCTGATTGGACAAGAATACATCTAACGGACAGGAACGAATATGACAGATGCAAATGGTGGTCTCTAATTGGACAAGAGTGTTCTTGAATTGTAACACCAAGTGGATAATGGAGATATTGACCAATGTTGCGTTCTTCGTGGTTAAACTGACCACCACCTCCATCGGATGAAAGTATTCACCCACGCACTGATAGATACTCAGAATGCGCAAACAACTATCTGAGGATATGTTGCCTCAACGGTATCCTGGCCTGCCCGACGATGATTAGAATAAACGGTTCAGATGGCACTTTCTGAAATGGAGACTTCTGATTGGACAAGAATACATCTAACGGACAGGAACGAATATGAAACATGCAAATGGTGGCCTCTGATTGGATAAGAATCTTCTTGAATTGTAAATATACCCAACGCGGCTCCCCCAGCGTGGGTATGATGTAACATTGGGGAAAATAAACTATATGAAAAAAACTTCTTGTTGTTGTTGTTCTCTCATGTGTCATCCTTGTTGTTGTTGCTGTTGTTGTTCTCTCTCTGGTCTATATCATGGCGTTATGTTAGAGTGTTAAGGTGTAACGACTGGCGTTGACGGGCATCACCGCATTTCGAAGAATTAGTGACAATTCCATGGAATATCAGAGCTTCTGAGCTATTTCACCAGGGCGTTGAAGCATTAAGAATGGTGTTGGTGGGCGTTGCTACAAGATGACACCTCACACGGTCCATTTGGACCGCGGATGGTCCATCTCTACACCAAATAACATCCTTCACTGCTAAAAAGGCCCACTTTCGCTACAACTTGTACTAATGACGTCACCAATGACGTCACAGATGCTATAAATATCCCTGAAATCAGGGTCTATACTCCGAGAGCTACAACATGATACCCCACACGACGCATTCGCAACGCGGATGGTCCATCTCTACACCAAATACCTTCCTGCACTGCCCCAAAAGGCTCACTTTCGCTAATACTCCTACTGATGACGTCATCGATGACGTCACAGATGCTTCGGACATGCCTCAATTCGGAATGTACACCCCGAGAGCTACAAAATGACACCTCACACAACGCATTCGGACTAAGGATGGTGCATCTCTACACCAAACTCACCCTCACGCACCCACAAAATGTCCACTTTCGCTACTACTCGTACCGATGACGTCATCAATGACGTCACAGATGACGCGGACACCCCTCAAATCGGAATGTACACCCCGAGAACTACAAGATGACACCTTCCAGGACGCATTCGAACCGTGAATAGCCCATTTCGACCCCAAATACCTTCATGTACTACCCGAAAATGTCCACTTTCGCTACTACTCGTACCGATGACGTCACCGATGACGTCACAGATGACGCGAACATCCCTCAAATCGGAATGTACACCCCGAGAACTACAAGATGACACCTTCGAGGACGCATTCGAACCGTGAATAGCCCATCTCGATCCCAAATACCTTCATGTACTGCCCGAAAATGTCCACTTTCGCTACTACTCGTACCGATGACGTCACCGATGACGTCACAGATGACGCGGACATCCCTCAAATCGGAATGTACACCCCGAGAACTACAAGATGACACCTTCCAGGACGCATTCGAACCGTGAATAGCCCATCTCGACCCCAAATACCTTCATGTACTGCCCGAAAATGTCCACTTTCGCTACTACTCGTACCGATGACGTCACCGATGACGTCACAGATGACGCGAACATCCCTCAAATCGGAATGTACACCCCGAGAACTACAAGATGACACCTTTCAGGACGCATTCGAACCGTGATTAGCCCATCTCGACCCCAAATAACTTCCTTCGCTGCCCCAAAATGGCCACTTTACTTACTACAACCAACTGCGCATGCGCAGATTAACGCGACATGCATTCAAAAACACACCATTCTGACTCTACCCCACACAAGCTTCACTTTGACACCTCACACGACCCATTCGAACCGTGATTAGCTCATCTCTAACCCAAACACACCCCTACATAGCACCCAAAATGCCTGTTTTCTATACTACGGCCAGACTGCGCATGCGCAGACTATTGAACACGGACGAACCATTAGTGTAGTCAAGTGCTCCTCCACGAGAGCTTCAAAATAAGACCTCACTCGACCCCATTGGACCATGAGTGGCCCACCTAGACTCCAACATGTCCACCCCGTATGGGCCTATACACCCATAGCCATGCAGTATAGGCCTATGGGCCTACCCAGGCCTCGGTGACTTTTTTCAAAAATTTCACCGATTCGCACGGGGACACTTCCTATCATGTTCTAAATGACGAGACGAGTAAAAACGAGACCCCACAACCCTACCGCAAATGTATAGAAGTGGGTTTCCCAGTAGGATAAACATTGAACCTATACCCCAGTATGGGTCTATATGGGGCTCGGTGACTTTTTTCAAAAATTTCACCGATTCGCACGGGGACACTTCCTATCATGTTCTAAATGACGAGACGAGTAAAACGAGACCCCACAACCCTACTGCAAATGTATAGAAGTACGTTTCCCAGTAGGATAAACATTGAACCTATACCCTCAGTATGGGACTATATGGGGTTCGGTGACTTTTTTCAAAAATTTCACCGATTCGCACGGGGACACTTCCTATCATGTTCTAAATGACGAGACGAGTAAAACGAGACCCCACAACCCTACCGCAAATGTATAGAAGCACGTTTCCCAGGGGGACAAACATTGATCCTATACCCTCAGTATGGGACTATATGGGGTTCGGTGACTTTTTTCAAAAATTTCACCGATTCGCACGGGGACACTTCCTATCATGTTCTAAATGACGAGACGAGTAAAACGAGACCTCACAACCCTACCGCAAATGTATAGAAGTACGTTTCCCAGGATGGTCCTATACCCCCCCCCCCCCATACCCCATATAGGCATTTTCCCGGATTTTTAGATAAAGTCCGTATTCCGTATTTTTTCAGGAAAATTTTTACATACACCCACCCTGGAACTAGGGGAAGATAACTCTGTTGATAGACAAGCCCCGTTAAGCCCGGCGACCTATATACCCCTCATACCCCATATAGGCATTTTCCCAGGTTTTTCGATAAAGTCCGTGTTCCGTATTTTTTTTTTCAGGAAAAATTTTACATGCACCCACCCAGCCATCAAATACCCCTTCACCTAGGCTTCACGTTGATACCTCACTCGACCCCATTCGACCATTAGGGGCTCCCCTAGATGCCAAAACGTCTATTTTTACACCCTTGGGCCACCGCGCATGCGCAGAATGACCCTAATTCAACCCCACACCCAGTCCATCAGATGCCCCTTCATGAATGCTTCACTTTGATACCTCACTCGATCCCATTGGACCATGAGGGGCTCCCCTAGCTCCAAAAAGGCTATTTTCATGCCCTTGGGCCACCGCGCATGCGCAGAAGGCCGATATGTCAGCCCCACACCCAGTCCATCAGATGCCCCTTCACGAATGCTTCACTTTGATACCTCACTCGACCCCATTGGACCATTAGGGGCTCCCCTAGCTCCAAAACGTCTATTTCCATACCCTTGGGTCACCGCGCATGCGCAGAATGCCGATATTTCAACCCCACGCCCAGTCCATCAGATGCCCCTTCACGAATGCTTCACTTTGATACCTCATACGACTCCATTGGCCCATTAGGGACTCCCCTAGCTCCAAAACCGCTATTTCCATACCCTTGGGCCACCGCGCATGCGCAGAATGCCGATATTTCAACCCCACACCCAGCCCATCAGATGCCCCTTCACGAATGCTTCACATCGATACCTCACTCGACCCCATTGGTCCATTAGGGGCTTCCCTAGCTCCAAAACGTCTATTTCCATACCCTTGGGCCTCCGCGCATGCGCAGAATGCCGATAGTTCAACCCCGCGCCCAGCCCATCAGATGCCCCTTCACATATGCTTCACTTTGATACCTCACTCGACCCCATCGGTCCACTAGGGGCTACCCTAGTTCCAAAAAGGCTATTTTCATACCCTTCGGCCACCGCGCATGCGCAGAAGGCCGATATGTCAACCCCTCACCCAGCCCATTAGATGCCCCTTCACGAATGCTTCACTTTGATACCTCACTCGACCCCATCGGTCCACTAGCGGTCCCTACAGATTGCCGAACACTTCCACGAAAACCCACGGGTTTGGGACTACTTTCGGTCCGCGGAGGCAGACCGCATCACCACCAGACCGCATCACCGCGGAGAAATACATGCCCCCAAGGTCACGCCCCATTCACCCAGACCGGAAGTGACGTCATACCTGCGCCCCATTCACCTGCGCACACCGCCCCAATACCGCCACAAAACCTTCCCATTTTTTTTCTGCGCATGCGCCAATTTACTGTCTACCTACTACTACCGTAGCACGCACTCTTTACTGTATCCCGGGGATTGTCTCGGTGGGCTTACTTATTCAGTTTGCCCAATTAGGGCCCCAGTAGAAAACTGAACCCTGGATAATGCCACATGGGTAATTCGTCCAATGTAGCATATTAACGTTACGTTGGAACTTGACACGTATCTTTACGGCACCCCGGGAAATGTACTACCCATTGTGATTTGTGTCGCCTTGCCATATATGTGTGAGTTGGGTAAATGATTGGATGATTGGGAAGTTCGTAGATAAATGGATCGGATATGAGGCGGTAGAATGGGCTACTTTCTTTTTCTTTTATATATGTGTACTTGTATGTATAATTGGGTTGTTCCTCTCTCTGTGATTATTATAATGAATTATTCCGAATTGTCAAGGATTATTGACACCAAACGTGACACGCTTACATACTGCATCGGGAAGAATGTCCTAATGGGCGTATTGTTTCACTATGCCCAATTGAGACTAAGATCGAAAACTGAACCCTGGATAATGCCGTCTAGGTAGTTTTCCCGGTAATTCTATTCCGGCACTGAATCTTGGTACGCTTACGTACTGAAACTCAACTACCCTACACACACATGAATTATGCGTTTTATTTTTATTTTTCAAATCCACCTGCCATATTGTCAAAACGTGGCACCGTTATGGAAACTAGATCTCGAAGTGAGGTTAGATTATCTATATTTACCTCGCCTTACGAAGTGAAGGGGAGATATTGTGAGAGGGAAAACGAGGATGTCGTCGTCGGTGTGGGTGTCCCATCCCTGGAAATGATAAGGTTTTTGATTTAACAAATTTAAAAGAAAAAAAACCAAAAAGAGTCACAAGAAAAATAACATGACTTTGTCCCAACTTTTGAGACATGTCACAAGTGAAACGGATCTGTACATGTCTCAAACTTGGAAGTGTTTCAAAACAGTCTACATCCCATTACGTGTTTCAGGAGACTGTCAGACTAGCATGTGCATGATACCGGCTGAAATGAAAACATTCATCAAAAATCAACATACATCAAGTTTTATTCTCTTATATTCGTTGGAAGTCAAACTCAAGAACATGTATGAACAAGTAATAATCATATACAGAAACACATAAAACAGACTGCTCCTCAGGTTAACTCAAACCTAATAATGATTTCAAACAGATGCATGATTGGTACATCAGAATCCCTACCATAGAGTGAAAATTGTTCATATACCAATAATGTGCTCGAGGTTTGATTCATTTATATCACTGATTCACACTTAAAAGTTAAAGATACATGTAATTTACCCAACTTGCCATATTGGTCCGTTGACACGACATTGTCTGATCTGTGATAAAGTATTATCCCATATTGTATTCCATGTCTAATCCGGCACACTGGGAACATTTCTGAACATGGGTACTGTATTACTTAGGCCTACAAATATGAAATTGCTGAATGATACTGCCTTAATTTGTGGTTTTTCCTGACATGCTACTCGCGATTAACTATTTCTGTTTCAGGGTGGCTGAAATTTCATTCCATTTTGGGGTATGGAATACGGATCGCAGATGATTATTAAAATCAGGGCTGGAGGGCTGGATTCGTCTCGAGTTTTGCAACAGTGATCACATTGTGGGATGAAGCAGAAACATTGTTGATACTAAACACTATTCAATATTCCAATACGTATGAAAAATAATGTCCATTCTGTCTCCTTCTGATTTATATATGCCACTAAAGCGGAATCCCGTCCAACGCTGTAATGACGTAAGCAATCGTATTGACTCTGTTCAAAAAAATCTCCTGGTGCGCTACACATGCACAATTCAAAATACTGAATGTACCTTTGATCACACGGAGAACACAGTTGTTATTTCTTTCAGTGCTGCTCACATTAGTGCCCCATAAGTGTTACTTTTATTCTGGCAACATTGCTATGTATTTTGTTGGTGTGTCGTAATATGACCATATGTTTTGAGCGAATACTCTTAAATTCAAAATGTCGGTCATGTAGGGTTCCAGTGAAGAGCCAAAATTTGGACTGGGAAAATCTTACAAAAAATCGACCAAAAATGCATATTTGGAATATGACGTAACTGTTGTAACGAATATTGGTATCCCCTAAACGTTAAATCAGGACTAAACACAAGGCCGAACCGAAGCGCAAGTCTGGAGCGTAGAGTGCACACCAACCCGGAAATGGACGGAAATTGGGGTCTACATAATGCCACAACGCTCAACATAAAATACGGGTATACAACGGGTATATAATTGAATGAACTTACCGTCCAGTATTTGAGTCCACTCTTGGTATGTGATATCAACAGAAAGTACGGCATAATGTTCCCGATTGACAAAGAAACTGTGCAAACAATATACGGCGATATGATCAGCAGTAACGAAAGTGAAACTAGAAGTCGGGAATTCCCCACAAAGTCTGCTTTGTGATAACGGTTGGAGTTATCGTTCCTAACTTGTACAATGATGTGAGTTATCTTTGACTGGATAGTGCAGATGGCGCTGCGGGAAAATGTGGTTTATCATACGGGCGACACGACGTCATGTGAACGTTGGTCTGATGTGTATAAAAGACGGAGATCAGGCATGGAAATCACTTCGGATCTGAACTGCAACCAGGTAACAGCTACTCTTCTATTGGGCTAATAGACTGAACAGTGTATTGCATGAGGAGACGTGCAATCGGTGGACGGTGCCTGTATGAAGAAGAGGGAACATAGGAAGTCCAGTGTCTGTTGTATTAGTGAAGGGTATCGAGCAGCAGTGTGGTCGGCGAATGCTGGGATGCGTTGGGGCGACCGGTAATATTCCAAGGGATATGGAATTGGGCTGCTGATACATGGAAGCACTATACCGCACTGGCGATACCTAGGATCCAACTGTACCTACCTGATTGGAGCTCGAAGGAAGAAGTCACTCTCACAAGCCAGCTTATGTGTTGGGGGCCCGGAAGTGTTCACGGTGGAGAGGCATAACGCTGTCTGAGAGCGTTCTCACTGTGAAACGGGTGACAGAAAACTGGTACCAACCTGTGAGAGGAAGCATGGCGATTTGATGTGATCTGAGACGTTGAAGGAAGTCTATCGGAAGTAGGTCTGTTTTATCGGTCATCGTGAGTACCTCAGTCTGGGCCGTTTACGGTGCCTACGAGCACGCCACCGAAGCAGCATCTCAAAACTGTTACAGACAGATTCGCTGCCAGAGACGTTATATTAGACCACATCATCTAGCCGGATACATCCTGAGGAGAGGATCCTCGCAAGCCAGACTACGCCTGGATAGAAGTCAGCCGAGACCACGGTTATTAGACGAATCTACCTGTAGAGTGGAATACAAGAAAAAGCAGACGTATCCACGGTGAGAAGCCACAACACTTTCTGGGGAAGATATACTTACCTTGGAGGGAAGACGATACGGAAACATCCTCGCAAGGCAGGTTACAACTGTGGAAGAACGGACATATCCACGGTGGGAAGACCAACCTCCCTGTAGAGGGGATTTCTCACAAGGAGAAGCAGACGTATCCACGGTGGGAAGACAAAGCGATCTCCGGAACCATACGCACCTATAAGGGGAGGACGATCATATCCACGGCGGGAAGCCACGACGCTTTCTGGGGATGACATACTCACCTTAGAGGGAGGAGAACCGCTATATCCATAGCCTCGTTCCAACGACATTCCATAGCCAGAGTGGGGCCAGCAGCCAGGCCGCCCCTACGATTACCTACCGTGTGGAAAGGGCCAGCAGCCAGGCCGCCCTTTACACGGCACTTTATATTAACACTGTACATATTTACATCTTTGAACCGCAATCATCCTGTACATTTAATTGAATATTATTGCATATTATTTGACCCTATATCAGCCTTCGTTGTCTCTACACTCTCCTACTTTCTCGATCCAGACAAGGTGACAGGTCGAAGTGAATCTCTAGTTGGCAAGGACTAGTGCCGGCAGGGACAGCGGACTGACAGCTTGTACGCTACCATTTAACGAGACTAAGCTCAGCTGCGTCCCGTTCACTGACCGGCCCGGCACACGTTACACTGTGAAGTCTTCAAAACGGCCATCTTGCAATTTTTGTTTTCACACTTTTTAGTTAAGCTGATGTGAGAAGTTTCAGACCTCTATCTCAATGAGCAAAGACATATTTGCAAGGAGAGGGGTAGAGTGATCTTGGCGCCCACCATTGTCCCATAATTGTAAGCTAATGTCAATAGGATCTGTTTGTCCATTGTTACTAAGAACAAACGATTGATTTGTAATTTTGTTTGCAGAATTTCGAATTTGAGCGAAAAATTGAAAAGGGGACACTGGAAAACACCAAGATATTATCTTTCCAAGTTTCAGGAGTTTCAAGATTTCTAGAAACTGTACTTGATGTCGGTTGGTTTTAGTATAAGTGAAATGAGCAAAGTTAGTCTGAAAGTGAATGTCCGGAGGATCCTTTGT
The DNA here is from genome assembly GCA_036873755.1 of Hanleya hanleyi. Classification (NCBI taxonomy): domain Eukaryota; kingdom Metazoa; phylum Mollusca; class Polyplacophora; order Lepidopleurida; family Hanleyidae; genus Hanleya; species Hanleya hanleyi. Next base: position 14,840 of record JAVTVY010008430.1, read on the forward strand.
CTTCGTTTTGTAGTATTTTTTTTGCACGTGTTATAATTAGGAACGAATGCTAATTCTGTTCTATTTACTGGGCTAGTTTGAGATATCTCTTTTAAGATACCATACTCGAAAATAGTAAGATGGTACAAAACTTATACTGAAGGGATCCGGTCCGTGCAGTAATGTTGAAACTTTGAAATTGTCTGAATCCTGATTATCTCCCTTGGATCGAAACACGCAGTAGTCTAAAGTTGTCGAGTTGTGACGTTGTGTCACAAGAGTGAGGTCGGCATATGAAACGGTGGGGCAGTTCACTTGCAACGGCATGGACTAAAATAAACTGATTTAAAATTGAAGAAATACATTTTAATTCAGAATCATTTGAACTCCTTGATATAGAAGGTGAAGGTATGGATATTCTCTATAGTCAATATATAGAATATGCCCCACCGTTTGATCCGCCGACTCTTGTGATGCAACGTCACAACTCGGGAATACCGTATTAATTTGAAGCGTAACTTGGATTTTCGAATCAGAACAAAAAAGATATCTTGCACAACTGCACTCCCAAGGGGAAGCTGTGTACCAAATTTGAGAAAGATCCATGCAGTACTTCCTGAGAAATCATGATATTTCATGGAAAAATCCAAGATGGTCGCCTGGTGACCATATTGGATTTTGGAATCGGACCAGAAAAGGTATCTGGCACAACTAGTCTCCAAGGGGAACTTGTGTACCAAATTTGAGAAAGATCCATGCAGTACTTCCTGAGAAATCATGATATTTCATGGGAAAATCCACGATGACCGTCTGGTGGCCATATTGGATTTTCGAATCGGACCCGAAAAGTTATCTTGCACAACTAGACACCAATGGGAACCTGTGTACCAAAATTTGAGAAAGATCCACGCACTCGTTCCTGAGAAATTGCAATAACAGTTTCCTGGGGAAATCCAAGATGGCTCCCTGGTGGCCATATTAGATTTTGGAATCGGACCAGAAAAGGTATCTTGCACAGCTAGACCACAAGGGGAACCTGTGTACCACATTTGACAAAGATCCAGGCGGTAGTTCATGAGAATTCACGATAACAGAATTTCCTGGGTAAATTTAAAATGGCCGCCTGGTGGCCATATTGGATTTTCGAATCGGACCAAAAAAAAGGTATCATGCACAGCTGGACGACAAGGGGAACCTGTGTACCAAATTTGAGAAAGATCCATGCTGTATTTGCTGAGAAATCATGATAAAGTTTCATGGCGAAATCCGCCTGGTGGCCATATTGAATTTTCGAATCGGACCAAAAAAAAGGTATCTTGCACAACTAGACCCCAAGGGGAACCTGTGTACCAAATTTGAGAAAGATCCATGCAGTACTTCCTGAGAAATCGCGATAACAAGAATTGTTTACTGACGGACGACGGACTGACGGACCGACGGACGACGGATGACGGACCAAGGACGAAAACTGATTTGAACTGCCCACCATCTGGTGATGGTGGGCTAAAAAAGGGGAAAATAAACCCAACGGACAATTCCCTGGCACCCAGTTAGTAATTGCACCAAGTTTCAGTGCTGGAATATAATTCACAGGAAAAATACCTAGGCGGCATTATCCTGGGTCCAGTTTTCGATGTGGGCCCCAATTGGGCATAGTGGAAAGTGAAGCCCAATTGAACATTCTCCTTGATGCAGTATGTAATCCTGCCATGATTGGTGGCGAACTGAGAAGGTTAGCCCAATGGATATGACATTTCCCAAGATCCAGCGTTACAATACTCCAAGGAATTAATCACCCAGGTGAAATTATCCAGGGTCCAGTTTCTGGTAGGTATCCTATTTGGTCACACTGAATAATTAAATCCGTGCAACGTTCCTCGGGGGTACAGTGAATGGTGTGAGAAGATTGATCTCAAATAAACTCCTTGTCAGTTCGGAACATTCTGCTAACAACCAACAGACAGGAACAGCCCATGTATTTATATTGACCCCTAATAAGTAAACATTGTTGAAATTACAAAATGGCTGACATGTGGCACAGATTAGACCGAAATACAATCTAAGGTGAGGTATTGTTCCAAGATAAATCTAGTAAAGGACATTATATAGATATAATAATGCGTAACTAAGACATCTCACCCAAATGGGATCACTAATGCAAAAACTCCGGTCAATGATAACACCCTGCAAACTCAGATTGGTCACACTATGGCACAACGCTTCAATAGTGACATCATCAAATTCAGGAATGTTAGAACATATATCTGGGAGTACATAAAGATACCAGAATCTGCTTTCCCCCATCTAAAAGTATATACGTGAAGGTCAAAATAATTCCAATCTTAAAATTTCATCACTTTCTCTGACAGAATCGGGTATTGGCAGGGTCCATCGGCGGCCATCTTGGGAAATAGCCGCCATCTTGGATTTCAGTTAGCTAACATTAATTTCTGGAAAAAGTGACCTTATTAGACTAGCCATGTCAAGTTTTGCGCTTGGATCATCATTTGAACCTCTGCATCCAAGAATCTATGTTATCCGTATTATCAAGTGTTCCAATAGTGAGGCAAATGGTAAATCTAACACGACTTTTTTGGAGCTCGTTTCCATGGCAACGGCACCACATTTCAACAGTACTGCAGGTAGATCTGAAAAGTTGAGACCATAGGCTTTAAAATGATGTATGATCCAGGTGTGTGTAGGGTGGGTGCATTAAACTCGAAAAATAAGGCCCTTTTCTGGGATCGGCCGCTCGCCTAATATGCTAAGCAATACATTGCGTATAACTATGACTAAAAAATATTGAAGTTAAGAAAACCGGTTTGTTTTTAATTTTCTAATTATGCTACCTAGCTCACCAAAATCAGTCAATTGGACCGCATGTATCAACCATTCATGTAGAATCTGTATAATAAACCTACTTATTCTTGATGCTGACTTTATACTAATCGAGTTTGTTTCTTTTTCGAGATATGGGACAACTCAAACAAGTGTTTCTGAATTTCTAGACGATTTTTGCATCCGTAACACCAGTGACAATCCGGTAACACCAGTACCACTGACCTCGTGTGACGCGTACCACTGATTAATTTGTTCATCGACAGAAAAATGCAGTTACAAGTGAAGAATATTCAGGGACAAAACACGTATATGAAAAGCCTTCTGATAAAACTGCTTTTTCTTCTTCAAATATTTGTCCAACTGAAATGTAACACCATTGACAACCTGGTAACACCAGTGACCACGAGTAACACCACTGACCTCGTGTAACAACAGTGACCAATTTGTTCATAGAGGCAAAAATCCAGCCGTGAGTGAAAGCTATTTAGGGGCAAAACACGTATATGACAAGACTCCTTAACTTACTATTATCTGGATAAAGGTAAATTCATGTTGCACTGAAACTTGGAGCAAAATCACCATTATTGTCAATGGTGTTACCCTACAAATAGTAACACCACTGACAGGTAACACCACTGACATTTTGGAAGGAATTGATTGTTGCTCCGTCGTATATTGTCGTGACGGTCCAAAAACAATGCTTTTGTAATTCATACGCACATTTCTTTATCATCAGTTAATATTTTAACTCAGGAGCCACTACATGGTGATCCGGACTCGTAACACCAGTGACCGGTAATAAACATACGCTGAAAATTTGGAGCTAGAAATGACTGAAATACTGAAAAGAGTTTCATAAAACACATCGTATGAAATCTCAAGTTTACCCGCGCTTGGAAAAGAAGACGCTTGGTGGCAAAACTTTGTTTCTAATTTGAGCGTTCGCTTTTTGGCTCCGATTTCAGTTACAGTAACACCACTGACCGGAAAACCAGTGACAGACTGAGGGATTATTATCCTGAGGGATTACAGAATAGTCTCAATGCAGTTGATCATTTTTCTGCATCAAATAAGTTGCCAGTTAACATAGAGAAGTCAAATATACTGATTTTCAATAAACGCATTCAGAAACGCCTCCATGCGATAAAATTCCTCCTTGGTTCAAAGCAACTTAAAATCGTTCGCAGCTACAAATATTTAGGAGTGATTATAAATGACAGGGGCAGATTTGATGAGGGTGTTGCTGACCTTAAGAGCAAGGGAATGAAGGCTGTGCATAGTTTATATCAATCTGTTTTCAAACACGATCCAAGTGTAACTACTTCCATGAAACTATTCAATACTGTTGTGAAACCGATCTTTGGGGGGCTGACCTCTCCTGCATTAGCAAATGTGATAAATTACATGTTGAATCAGTACATATAAAGTTTTGCAAGTATGTTTTAGGTGCAGGTAAATATGCATCTAACTGGGCTGTACGTGCTGAACTGGGTAGCTATCCCCTTATTTATGATATCATGCTGAATCTTATTAATTTTACATATCGGTTGAAAAATATACCAAAAACTCGTTTATTGTTTCATGCTTTTGAATCCAGTAAGGCACTTATCTTGAAAAACAAGCCAAACTGATTCATGAAAGTTCAATCCTTAACATCAGAAATCAATGTCTGGCATCTCATTGAAGTCAATCAGAGTAAAAGTATTGTTATTGAAAACGTCAAAGCCAAAGTAACAGCCCGTTTGATTAGTTTGTTTGTCACCAGCGAAGAAAATAAATCCTCCAGTAAGTTAAAAAGCTATCTCCAAGTAAAAACCAAATATGCCATAGAACCTTATTTAATTCATACTACTAACAAGAAATATAGGGAAAGCTTCTGTCGCTTAAGACAAAGTAACCATAAGCTGCGTGTCGAGACCGGTAGACATTGCAAGCCAAAAATACCCCATGAACAAAGAATTTGTACTCATTGTTCTACAGGAGCTGTTGAAAATGAAATCCATTTCCTCTTGCATTGCCCACACTATGCCGAATTGCGTCAAAAGCTTTTTACCGATATCAAAAGAATTTTTCCACATTTTGAAACTATGTTATCTGATGAAAAATACCATACAATAATGACAAATAATTTTCCGTCTTTATGCGGAACTGTCTGTGGTTATGTTTATCATTGCATGCAGTTACGAACTTAAAACATTGTACATATCCAACTGAATCTGTCTATTATTTATATGTTATATATATATGTTATATCTTTGCACTGCCTTGTATGGGTGTATGCAATAAAGAATTGAATTGAATTGAATTAACGTCATGACGTCAGAATAAAAAAATGTTTCGCAAGAATGCATAAAGAATTCTAGTAGGCTACGTCATCTTTCAGACGCGCTCGTAACATTCATGACGTCTGGACGTCGGCTTGATCCCACAGATACGCTCTCGTTATGTTCTAAATTCTAGGGTTTTGTTTTCTATCCAATGACCGATCGTACTGCCGAGCGCCCTCCCAGAGCATAGTAGGGAGGACAGGACCGGATAGCTCTGGTTTCGAGATTGGATTTGAGGAGGAGAGGTCAAGTGCAGTATAGTTCCGGCAGAAGGACCAAAAGCTACCTCCAGCACAGGAGAGTTCCAATTGTTGGAGGGGATGTATTCAGGATGTATTCCCGCGGTGATGCGGTCTGGCAGCGGTTTTGGCGGTGATTCGGTGTCGGGAAAAAGCTTCCGCGGAGAAAAAGTAGTCCCTAGATAAAATGGTCCGATGGGGTCGAGTGAGGTATCAAAGTGAAGCATTCGTGAAGGGGCATCTAATGGGCTGGGTGTGGGGTTGAAATATCGGCATTCTGCGCATGCGCGGTGGCCCAAGGGTATGAAAATAGACGTTTTGGAGCTAGGGGAGCCACTAATGGTCCAATGGGGTCATATGAGGTATCCATGTGAAGCATTCGTGAAGGGGCATCTGATGGGCTGGGTGTGGGGTTGAAATATCGGCATTCTGCGCATGCGCGGTGGCCCAAGGGTATGGAAATAGACATTTTGGAGCTAGGTGAGTTACTAATGGTCCAATGGGGTCATATGGGGTATCCATGTGAAGCATTCGTGAAGGGGCATCTGACTGGACTAGCGGCTCGAGCTTTGCCACCATTCTGCGCATGCGCAGACAGCGAATTGTGGGAAAAGGGTATGGAAATAAACGTGTTGAGATCTCGGGGAGGCACTAATGGGCCGATGGAGTTGTATGAGGTATCCATGTGAAGCCTAGGTGAAGGGGCATCCAGTCATGGGTGGGTGCATGTAAAAGTTTTCCTGAAAAAAAACCGGAACACGGACTTTATCGAAAAATCCGGGGAAATACCTATATGGGGGGTATATAGGTCGACGGGCTTAACGGGGCTTGTCTATCAATAGAGTTATCTCCCCCTAGTTCCAGGGTGGGTGTATGTAAAATTTTTCCTGAAAAAATACGGACACGGACTTTATTCTAAATTACGTGAAAATGCCTATATGGGGTATGGAGGTATAGGACCATCCTGGGAAACCTACTTCTCGACATTTGCGGTATAGGTTGTGGGGTCTCGTTTTCTTTAGTCTCGTCAAGACAAACATGATAGGAAGTGTCGCGGAGCGAATCGGTGAAATTTTTGAAAAAGTACGATATAGTCCCATATAGTCCCATACTGGGGTATAGGATCAATGTTTGTCCCCCTGGGAAACCTACTTCTAGACATTTGCGGTAGGGTTGTTTGGATTTATTTTCTTAGTCTCGTCATTTAGAACACGATAGGAAGTGTCCCGGAGCAAAACGGTGAAAGTTTTGAAAAAAGTCACCGAGGCCTGGGTAGGCCCATAGGCCTATACTGCATGGCTATGGGTGTATAGGGCCATACGGGGTGGACATGTTGGAGTCTAGGTGAGTCCCTAATGGTCCAATGGGGTCGAGTGAGGTCTTACTTTGAAGCTCTCGTGGAGGAGCACTTGACTACACTAATGGTTCGTCCGTGTTCAATAGTCTGCGCATGCGCAGACTGGCCCGTAGTATAGAAAGCAGGCATTTTGGGGGGTATGTGGGTGTGTGTTTGGGTTAGAGATGGGCTATTCACGGTTCGAATGGGTCGTGTGATGTATCCATGTGAAGCCTATGTGAGGGAGCCTCTGATGGCGTGGGTGTGGGGTTGAAATATCGTCATTCTGCGCATGCGCAGCCTGGCCGTAGTATGGAAATAGACGTTTTTGGGGTCTAGCCGAGCCCCTCATGGGCCTATTGGGTCGAGTGAGGTATCCATGTGAAGGCTAGATGTGGGGGCTAGACTAATTATATATTCTGTATTATACAATTGGATAGCGGTTGTCGTGAATAACAACAAGTTCAGCAATGTTTACATAGTTTATTATCCCCAATGTTACATCATACCCAGGCTGGGGGAGCCGCCCTGGGTATGTTTAGTATGTTCACAGCAAAACAAATTGAAATATCAAACACCATGTTTTATTATTTAACGCACCGTCACATTAGGTACAAGTGTTTACTGAGATCAGCATGTAGACATAGAGAGTATGTGCGGCATCTTACGGTATTCATCAGTGCGCGGGTGACGCATTCAACCGATGGCGGTGGTCGGTCAGCTTGGTAAGGAAAAACGTGACATTGGTTACCCTCTCTACCACCCATTGTATGTTGGGGCGTTGACGATGTGCCCATCTCAAGGGTTCTACGGTGTCCAGTATCTCCAGCATCGTCTCTAGTGACCTCCGGTTAATGATGGTGAACGGCTGGTCAGACACATAGATATTATTGCCGGGATAATAATACCGTAACTGGCCCGTCTTTTTGTGACGTAAGATGTACCCGAAAGCGACATTCAATTTGAAGGCCGTAGTTTGATCTTTGAAGATGGCTTCCACGTAGCTGCGTAGACGGGTGCGGTTGGTCAGTGGAAAAATGTAAATATCTTGAATAGGGCCATGAGGGTGGAAACAGTGCCGTGTCATGGACCAATGGCGCCGATTGATGTCACTCACTGGATGGTTATCCCGTAAGAGATCGCCCAGAAAATGTTCGATGTTGTCAGGCGTATGACTCGAAACCATAACGCTGGGGTCCGGCTGGATATCCAGGCTCTTCTGAACTGTGGGTATAGGCGGGCTCTCCTTCATCGCATCACCAGTGGCGTTCGTCTCCCCGGGCTTATCTTCACTGGGTCTGACCTTCCGCGGCTCCTCTTCAGTAGGAAGTTGTCGCTCATGCCATGGTACCGGGGCATGAATCAACCGTTGGTGTCGCAGCAACTGACTGCGTCGTTTGAAGAGTTGACCACAATCCTCGCATGGACGCTTGGGTGGCCCATGAATTGAACGTTCGTGGCGCAGTAACTGATCCTCCCGATTAAATGACCCTGCGCAGGTTATACAAGTATACCGTGCATCGTTGTGGGTGGAGACCTCGTGGCGTCGAAAATTATCTAGACGAGTAAACTGCTTCTGACAAGTTGTGCAAGTGAACATCTTGGTGGAATCGCCCAGAAAATGTTCGATGTTGTCAGGCGTATGACTCTGTACCGGGGCATGAATCAAACGTTGGTGTCGCAGCAACTGACTGCGTCGTTTGAAGAGTTGACCACAATCCTCGCATGGACGCTTGGGTGGCCCATGAATTGAACGTTCGTGGCGCAGTAAAGCATCTTTCCGATTAAATGACCGTGCGCAGGTTATACAAGTATACAGTCCATCGTTGTGGGTGGAGGCCTCGTGGCGTCGTAAATTATCTAGACGAGTAAACTGCTTCTGGCAAGTTGTGCAAGTGAACATCTTGGTGATTGACAGAGTGTCTGATGAAACGGCCAGGCCGCTTCCCTTTTATAGCACGCTAGCTGGTGATCTATTTTTAGCACACTCTATCCCCAGGGGGCTGTTCACAGCATCTGTGACGTCATCAGTGCGAGTAGTAGCGAAAGTGAGCATTTTGGGGCAGTGAAGGATGGTATTTGGTGTAGAGATGGACCATCCTTGGTCCGAATGCGTCATGGGAGGTGTCATGTTGTAGCTCTCGGGGTGTAGACCCAATTTGAGGGATATCCACAGCATCTGTGACGTCATTGGTGACGTCATCAGTACGAGTAGTAGCGAAAGTGGGCATTTTTTAGCAGTGAAGGATGTTACTTGGTGTAGACATGGACCATCCGCGGTGCGAATGCGTCGTGTGAGGTGTCATCTTGTAGCAACGCCCACCAACGCCATTCGTAATGCTTCAACAGCAAACACAAAGTCTGGACATGTCCAAATGTCACGCCTCATTCACCCAAACCGGCAGTGACGTCATATGCAAATTTCTGAGGTCAAAGGTCAATAAGGCTCGATTTAACGGGACACTGGCCCTATTGACCTTTGACCAACTGTGAGGTCACTTCCGCTTCCGTTCACGTGACCGGAACTGACCTTTGACCCCGGCGCGCGCGGTGTAAAGGTTTCCACCGGTGGAGGTTTTGTCTGGGGTTTTTCCCCACAATGGCGGCTAATGGCGGCTAATCTGCGGACCACGTCGAAAGACTACCGTAGGGACCCCAAGTCCCCGAGGTATGGCAAAATCCGGTGCTTATCGATTGGCTGATTGTTCGACCGCTGATTGGTTCTTTTTCTCGACCGCTGATTGGTCCAAATGGAACTGCCCATCCTTCCCAGGTTAATCTAGAATCCTACCAAGCTCGTAATCACCGCCACATCACGCATACACACATACACGCATAAACACACGCACACACATACACACAGACGCATACACGCACTCGCGTACACACACAAACATACACATACACACGCACGCATACACACACGCATACACACTCTCGCAAGCACACACAGACGTATACACACACATGCATACACACACGCACTCACACACATACACACGCACGCATACACACACGCATACACACTCTCGCAAGCACACACAGACGCATACACACACATGCATACACATACGCACTCACACACACACACCCACATACACACACATACATACACACAGACGCATACACATACACGCATACACATACACGCATACACGCACACGCGTACCCACACAAGCATACACATACACACGCACACATACACACACGCATACACACTCTCGCAAGCACACACAGACGCATACACACACATGCATACACATACGCACTCACACACACACACACCCACATACACACACATACATACACACAGACGCATACACATACACGCACACGCGTACACACACACACACACACACCAACACACACACACACGCAAGCCCACACACACACGCGTACACAGACGCATACACAGACACACACACATACACAGACGCATACACACACACACACACACACACGCACAGACGTATACACACAGACACATACACCCACATACACACAGATACATACACACAGACGCATACACACATACACACGTACACCCTCACACACACACACACACACACACACACACACACACACGCACACACTGATGCATACACACTGACGCACACATGCATACGCACAATATGACTGACCATTCACATGCAGGCCTTGAGAGCTTCTGACCTGGGCCTGATAGAAGGCCGGATGGTGGAACATTCGTGAACATCCTAGGGTACATGGTGCACCACAGAAGCGTGCACCTGTTTGACGTCCGCGCCTACATCCGGGTTCTTGTCGCTGACGTCCACGCCTACATCCGAGTTCTTGTCGCTGACGTCCAAGTTGAACTGATTGTGCTAAAAATAGATCAACAGCTAGCTTGCTATAAAAAGGAAACGGCCTGGCCGTTTCATCAGACACTCTATCAACCACCGAGATGTTCACTTGTACTACCTGCTCGAAATCATTCACTCGCCGGCACGACTTGCGCCGCCACGAGGCTGCCAAGCACGATGGAACCGCCCGGTATAGCTGTACGATATGTAGACCTACACTGTCGTTTCAGCGCCCTGATCATTTACAGCGCCATGAACGTTCAATTCATGGGCCACCCAAGCGTCCATGCGAAGAATGTGGTCAACTCTTCAAACGACCCAGTCAGTTAAAACAGCATGAGCGTTTGATTCATGTTCCGTCACCACGTTATGAGGGACAACTTCCCACTAAAGAGGCACCCAGGAGGGACAGATCCACTGAAGATGAACCCGGGGAGGAGAATGCCACTGGTGATGCGATCACGGAGAGCCCGCCTATACCCACAGCTCAGAAGAGCCTGGATATCCAGCCGGTCCCTAGCATTACTGTTTCCAGTCATACGCCTGACAACAACGAACATTTTCTGGAAGATGCGGTGGATGTTCCAAGCGATCTCTTACCCGAAGATCATCCAGTGAGTGAGATGTATCGACGCCATTGGTCCATGATCCGACACTGCTTCCAGCGTCATCGCCCTATATTGGACTTGTACAATTTCCGACTGACCGACCTCGCCCGTCTACGCAGCTACGTGGAAGCCATCTTCAATGACCAACCTACGTCCTTCACATTAAATGTAGCATTTGGGTACATCTTATGCCATAAGATGACGCGTGAATTGTGCTATTTCTATTCCAGTGCCATCAACCCAGTGTACGACCATCCTTTCACCATTACCAATCGGGCGTCGTTAGAGACGATGCTGGCCCAACTGGACACTGTGGATCCCTTGGAATGAGCCTATGAACAGCGTCACAACACCACGTGGATAGTGGAGAGGGTCACCAATGTTACGTTCTTCGTGGTTAAACTGACCCACCACCCCCATCGGATGAAAGTATTCACCCATGCGCTGATAGATACTCAGAATGCACAAACAACTATCTGAGGATATGTTTCCTCAACGGTATCCTGGCCTGCCCGATGACGATTTGAACAAACGGTTCAGAGCGAACATGGCCGAAGATGGAACTTTCTGAAATGGCGACTTCCGATTGGACAAGAGTAGCCGAGAATACATCTAACGGACAGGAACGAATATGAGAGATGCAAATGGTGGCCTCTGATTGGATAAGAATCTTCTTGAATTGTAAATATATCCGACGCGGCTCCCCCAGCGTGGGTATGATGTAACATTGGGGAGAATAGACTATATGAAAAAACTTGTTGTTGTTGTGGTTCTCCCATGTGTCATCCTTGTTGTTGTTGTTGCTGTTGTTGTTCTCTCTTCGGTCTATATCATGGCGTTATGTTAGAGTGTTAAGGTGTAGCGACGGGCGTTGACGGGCGTCACTGCATTTCGAAGAATTAGTGACAATTCCATGGAATATCAGAGCTTCTGAGCTATTTCACCAGGGCGTTGAAGCATTAAGAATGGCGTTGGTGGGCGTTGCTACAAGATGACACCTCACACGACGCATTCGCACCGCGGATGGTCCATGTCTACACCAAGTAACATCCTTCACTGCTAAAAAATGCCCACTTTCGCTACTACTCGTACTGATGACGTCACCAATGACGTCACAGATGCTGTGGATATCCCTCAAATTGGGTCTACACCCCGAGAGCATCCCATGACGCATTCGGACCAAGGATGGTCCATCTCTACACCAAATACCATCCTTCACTGCCCCAAAATGCTCACTTTCGCTACTACTCGTACTGATGACGTCACAGATGCTGTGAACAGCCCCCTGGGGATAGAGTGTGCTAAAAATAGATCACCAGCTAGCGTGCTATAAAAGGGAAGCGGCCTGGCCGTTTCATCAGACACTCTGTCAACGACCAATATGTTCACTTGCACAACTTGCCAGAAGCAGTTTACTCGTATAGATAATTTACGACGCCACGAGGCCTCCACCCACAACGATGGACTGTATACTTGTATAACCTGCGCACGGTCATTTAATCGGGAAGATGTTTTACTGCGCCACGAACGTTCAATTCATGGGCCACCCAAGCGTCCATGCGAGGATTGTGGTCAACTCTTCAAACGACGCAGTCAGTTGCTGCGACACCAACGTTTGATTCATGCCCCGGTACAGAGTCATACGCCTGACAACATCGAACATTTTCTGGGCGATTCCACCAAGATGTTCACTTGCACAACTTGTCAGAAGCAGTTTACTCGTCTAGATAATTTTCGACGCCACGAGGTCTCCACCCACAACGATGCACGGTATACTTGTATAACCTGCGCAGGGTCATTTAATCGGGAGGATCAGTTACTGCGCCACGAACGTTCAATTCATGGGCCACGCAAGCGTCCATGCGAGGATTGTGGTCAACGCTTCAAACGACGCAGTCAGTTGCTGCGACACCAACGGTTGATTCATGCCCCGGTACCATGGCATGAGCGACAACTTCCTACTGAAGAGGAGCCGCGGAAGGTCAGACCCAAGATAAGCCCGGGGAGACGAACGCCACTGGTGATGCGATGAAGGACAGCCCGCCTATACCCACAGTTCAGAAGAGCCTGGATATCGAGCCGGACCCCAGCGCTACGGTTTCGAGTCATACGCCTGACAACATCGAACATTTTCTGGGCGATCTCTTACAGGACAACCATCCAGTGAGTGACATCGATCGGCGCCATTGGTCCATGACACGGCACTGTTTCCACCCTCATGGCCATATTCAAGATATTTACAATTTTCCACTGACCAACCGCACCCGTCTACGCAGCTACGTGGAAGCCATCTTCAAAGATCAAACTACGGCCTTCAAATTGAATGTCGCTTTCGGGTACATCTTACGTCACAAAAAGACGGGCCAGTTACGGTATTATTATCCCGGCAATACTATCTATGTGTCTGACCAGCCGTTCACCATCATTAACCGGAGGTCACTAGAGACGATGCTGGAGATACTGGACACCGTGGATGCCTTGAGATGGGCACATCGTCAACGCCCCAACACACAATGGGTGATAGAGAGGGTAACCAATGTCACGTTTTTCCTTACCAAGCTGACCGACCACCGCCATCGGTTGAATGCGTCACCCGCGCACTGATGAATACCATAAGATGCCGCACATACTCTCTATGTCTACATGCTGATCGTTGACTTGAGCTCAGTAAACACTTGTACCTAATGTGACGGTGCGTTAAATAATAAAACATTGTGTTCGATATTTCAATTTGTTTTGCTGTGAACATACTAAACATACCTAGGGCGGCTCCCCCAGCCTGGGTATGATGTAACATTGGGGATAATAAACTATATAAACATTGCTGAACTTGTTGTTATTCACGACAACCGCTATCCGATTGTATAATACAGAATATATAATTAGTCTAGCCCCACATCTAGCCTTCACATGGATACCTCACTCGACCCAATAGGCCCATGAGGGGCTCGGCTAGACCCCAAAAACGTCTATTTCCATACTACGGCCAGGCTGCGCATGCGCAGAATGACGATAGTTCAACCCCACACCCACGCCATCAGAGGCTTCCTCACATAGGCTTCACATGGATACATCACACGACCCATTCGAACCGTGAATAGCCCATCTCTAACCCAAACACACACCCACATACCCCCAAAATGCCTGCTTTCTATACTACGGGCCAGTCTGCGCATGCGCAGACTATTGAACACGGACGAACCATTAGCGTAGTCATGTGCTCCTCCACGAGAGTTTCAAAATAAGACCTCACTCGACCCCATTGGACCATTAGGGACTCACCTAGACTCCAACATGTCCACCCCGTATGGCCCTATACACTCATAGCCAATGCAGTATAGGCCTATGGGCCTACCCAGGCCTCGGTGACTTTTTTCAAAAATTTCACCGTTTTGCTCCGGGACACTTCCTATCGTGTTCTAAATGACGAGACGTGAACAACAAATCCAAACAACCCTACCGCAAATATATAGAAGTAGGTTTCCCAGGGGGACAAACATTGATCCGATACCCCAGTATGGGACTATATGGGTCTATATCGTACTTTTTAAAAAATTTCACCGATTCGCTCCGGGACACTTCCTATCATGTTTGTCTTGACGAGACTAAGAAAACGAGACCCCACAACCTATACCGCAAATGTCGAGAAGTAGGTTTCCCAGGATGGTCCTATACCCCCATACCCCATATAGGCATTTTCACGTAATTTAGAATAAAGTCCGTGTTCCGTATTTTTTCAGGAAAAATTTTACATACACCCACCCTGGAACTAGGGGGAGATAACTCTATTGATAGGCAAGCCCCGTTAAGCCCGGCGACCTATATACCCCCCATACCCCATATAGGTATTTTGCCGGATTTTTCGATAAAGTCCGTGTTCCGTTTTTTTTTCAGGAAAAATTTTACATGCACCCACCCATGACTGGATGCCCCTTCACCTAGGCTTCACATGGATACCTCATACAACTCCATCGGCCCATTAGTGCCTCCCCTAGATCCCAACACGTCTATTTCCATACCCTTTTCCCACAATTCCCTGTCTGCGCATGCGCAGAATGGTGACAACGCTCGAGCCCCAAGAAGTCATCCAGTCAGATGCTCCCTTCACGAATGCTTCACATGGATACCTCATATGACCCCATTGACCATTAGTAACTCCCTAGCTCCAAATGTCTATTTCCATACCCTTGGGCTTAATGCGCATGCGCAGAATGCCGTGATATTTCACCCCACACCCAGCCCATCAGATGCCCCTTCACGAATGCTTCACATGGATACCTCATATGACCCCATTGGACCATTAGGGGCTCCCCTAGCTCCAAAACGTCTATTTTCATACCCTTGGGCCACCGCGCATGCGCAGAATGCCGATATTTCAACACCACACCCAGCCCATCAGATGCTCCTTCACGAATGCTTCACTTTGATACCTCACTCGACCCCATTGGACCATTAGGGGTTCCCCTAGCTTCCAAAACGGCTATTTTCATACCCTTTGGCCACCGCGCATGCGCAGAATGCCGATATTTCAATCCCACACCCAGCCCATCAGATGCCCCTTCACGAATGCTTCACTTTGATACCTCACTCGACCCCATTGGACCATTAGGGGTTCCCCTAGCTTCCAAAACGGCTATTTTCATACACTTTGGCCACCGCGCATGCGCATAATGCCGATATTTCAACCCCACACCCAGCCCATTAGATGCCCCTTCACGAATGCTTCACTTTGATACCGCACTCGACCCCATCGGACCATTTTATCTAGGGACTACTTTTTCTCCGTGGAAGCTTTTTCCCCGAGACCGAATCACCGCCAAAACCGCTGCCAGACCGCATCACCGCGGATGAATGCATCCTGAATACATCGGTGGCCCTCCGCAGTTTCGAAGTAATGGCCCCTCTCTAATTTCATAATACGATATACTGCCCTTGTTCTGCTACATCATAATTCTTCTTGTCTTCTTAATAGCTTATATCTATAATGCCATCCTATTCAGCATTATCAACGCTGCAAACGAGTACGTACAAATCGAGTGCTGGCTTCGTCTACACGCTGATCGGGATCATGGAGTAAAGTTTGTCCTGCCTCAGTTATGCCCCTTGGGTGTGCTAAAAATCGGACTCATTTACGGGAAGAAAATCTGACAAAAAACGGTTAGGTTGACACCCCTTTTTTTTGCCTTTTTAAGTTGAGACCGGACCAGGGAACGTGAGTAAGAAGTTTAATTGAAATCGCTCTTACAGATTTTTCTGGAAATTGAGCCGAATTTGACCATTTTTCGACATTTTTAAGGGGTTTTCTAGATAAAATGAAGCAAGCATGGAGGAGAATGTTCGAGTTAAATTTTTCTATAACATAGCAGTGTTATATCTTAAAATAATAGTTTCATCATGCTCTTTCAGAAAATATATACATATAAGTGATTTGGGTTGAAGGTTTTGCGACAACTGGTGACCGAAAAACGGACCCATAGTCTATTCCATGCCGAATAAAAGAATCTCCGGAGTGCACCCTTAAAGGCATAATAGTGGAGTCTATGCATTATCTTAATGTAGACTCCGTTACGGAGCGGAGATGTATCATTACGCCAGATTGTTTAATTTTGACTGCCTAGTTATACCTGAAGCGCTATTTTCGGAAGCAGGTGGAAAGAAGACCAGGAGTTCGATTAAAATAATCCACAGTGTGTCCATTAGTATACAATTGAGGTTACTGCATACTGTATTCCATACAGGAGTTATCTCCCCCTGGACTGAGATTTCGGTGGATATTATGGCAGAACGAGGTCCTATCAGAATGATATAAATTTGCCAGTGTAAATTTTCTTTACAAGAGAACCCATTTACAGTCCATAAAGGATGGAATGGATGTATATTATTATGGTTTTACAAATTATTTCTCAAGTTTCTGAAGTATTTCCCATGTTTCTAAGAGAAAATTGAGTGCAAAATTACCAATAATTTGACTTGGTTACATCGCTTATTTGCATTTTCCCGCGTTTCTGCTATCATTGGAAAGCGGAAAGTAACCACGGCCTTCATATTGCCGAATGGATGACCATTATTAAGAAGAAATAGGTTAATTTTGAGTTTTGTTCTCGAAAATCCTGCTAGAATTGGCAAAAGTGATCAAAACAAAGATGGGGTAGGGGAAAGTTATCGGTCGGATTTCCCAAAATAATATGTATAACTGGCAAGTGTTGTATACTGCCATACTCGCAAACACTCTGAGATTACGATACATGTGAATAATTAATTTCGGAGAAAACATCCTGCCCCTTAAGGTGGCCCTCCGCAGTTTCGAGTAATGGCCCCTCTCTAATTTCATAATACGATAGACTGCCCTTGTTCTGCTACATCATAATTCTTCTTGTCTTCTTAATAGCTTATATCTATAATACCATCCTATTCAGCATTATCAACGCCGCAAACGAGTACGTACAAATCGAGTGCTGGCTTCGTTTACATGCTAATCGGGATCATGGAGTAAATTTTGTCCTGCCTCAGTTATGCCCCTTGGGTGTGCCTAAAATCGGGACTCATTTACGGGAAGAAAATCTGACAAAAAACGGGCAGGTTGACACCCACTTTTGTTTGCCTTTTTAAGTTGAGACCGGACCAGGGAACGTGAGTAAGAAGTTTAATTGAAATCGCTCTTACAGATTTTTCTGGAAATTGAGCCGAATTTGACCATTTTTCGACATTTTTAAGGGGTTTTCTAGGAAAAATGAAGCAAGCATGGAGGAGAATGTTCGAGTTAAATTTTCTATAACATAGCAGTGTTATATCTTAAAATAATAGTTTCATCATGCTCTTTCAGAAAATATATACATATAAGTGATTTGGGTTGAAGGTTTTGCGACAACCGGTGGCCGCAAAACGGAGCCATAGTCTATTCTATGCCGAATAAAAGAATCTCCGGAGTGCACCCTTAAGGCATAATAGTGGAGTCTATGCATTATCTTAATGTAGACTCCGTTACGGAGCGGAGATGTATCATTACGCCAGATTGTTTAATTTTGACTACCTAGTTATACCTGAAGCGCTATTTTTGGGAAGCAGGTGGAAAGAAGACCAGGAGTCGATTAAAATAATCCACAGTGTGTCCACTAGTATACAATTGAGGTTACTGCATACTGTATTCCATACAGGAGTTATCTCCCCCTGGACTGAGATTTCGGTGGATATTATGGCAGAACGAGGTCCTATCAGAATGATATAAATTTGCCAGTGTAAATTTTCTTTACAAGAGAACCCATTCACAGTCCATAAAGGATGGAATGGATGTATAGTATTATGGTTTTACGGATTATTTCTCAAGTTTCTGAAGTATTTCCCATGTTTCTAGGAGAAAATTTAGTGCAAAATTATCAATAATTTGACCTGGCATACTCGTTGATGCCTAGTACTCTTTCCCGCGTTTCTGCTATCATTGAAAGCGGAAAGTAAATCCACGGCCTTCATATTGCCGAAACGATGAATTACTATTAAGAAGAAATAGTTAATTTTGAGCTTGCCCCTGGAAAATCCTGCTAGAATTGCCAAAAGTGATCAAAACAAAGATGGGGTAGGGGGAAAGTTATCGGTCGGATTTCCCAAAATAATATGTGTAACTGGCAAGTGTTGTATACTGCCATACTCGCAAACACTCTGAGATTACGATACATGTGAATAATTAATTTCGGAGAAAACATCCTGCCCCTTAAGGTGGCCCTCCGCAGTTTCGTAGTAATGGCCCCTCTCTAATTTCATAATACGACAGACTGCCCTTGTTCTGCTACATCATAATTCTTCTTGTCTTCTTAATAGCTTATATCTATAATGCCATCCTATTCAGCATTATCAACGCTGCAAACGAGTACGTACAAATCGAGTGCTGGCTTCGTCTACACGCTGATCGGGATCACGGAGTAAAGTTTGTCCTGCCTCAGTTATGCCCCTTGGGTGTGACTAAAAATCGGGACTCATTTACGGGAAGAAAATCTGACAAAAAACGGTTAGGTTAACAGCCCCTTTTTTGCCTTTTTAAGTTGAGACCGGACCAGGGAACGTGAGTAAGAAGTTTAATTGAAATCGCTCTTACAGATTTTTCTGGAAATTGAGCCGAATTTGACCATTTTTCGACATTTTTAAGGGGGTTTCTAGGAAAAATGAAGCAAGCATGGAGGAGAATGTTCGAGTTAAATTTTTCTATAACATAGTAGTGTTATATCTTAAAATAATAGTTTCATCATGCTCTTTCAGAAAATATATACATATAAGTGATTTGGGTTGAAGGTTTTGCGACAACCGGTGGCCGAAAAACGGAGCTATAGTCTATTCTATGCCGAATAAAAGAATCTCCGGAGTGCACCCTTAAGGCATAATAGTGGAGTCTATGCATTATCTTAATGTAGACTCCGTTACGGAGCGGAGATGTATCATTACGCCAGATTGTTTAATTTTGACTGCCTAGTTATACCTGAAGCGCCATTTTCGGAAGCAGGTGGAAAGAAGACCAGGAGTTCGATTAAAATAATCCACAGTGTGTCCATTAGTATACAATTGAGGTTACTGCATACTGTACTCCATACAGGAGTTATCTCCCCCTGGACTGAGATTTCGGTGGATATTATGGCAGAACGAGATCCTATCAGAATGATATAAATTTGCCAGTGTAAATTTTCTTTACAAGAGAACCCATTTACAGTCCATAAAGGATGGAATGGATGTATATTAATATGGTTTTACAAATTATTTCTCAAGTTTCTGAAGTATTTCCCATGTTTCTAAGAGAAAATTGAGTGCAAAATTACCAATAATTTGACTTGGTTACATCGCTTATTTGCATTTTCCCGCGTTTCTGCTATCATTGGAAAGCGGAAGAGTAAACCATTTTGCCTTCGCTGGATACCGAACGGATGACCAATACGCAATAGCCACGCTGAGGTTGGACTTTGAGTTGTTCCTGAAAATCCTGCGAATCGCCAAAAGGATCAAAACTAAAGATGGGTAGAGGAAAGCATCATTTGACTTCCAAAATTAGAATGTGTAACTGCAAGTGTTGTATACTGCCATACTGCAAACACCTGAGGATTATGATACATGTGAATAATTAATTTCGGAGAAAAACATCCTACCCTGGTTGTGGCCCTCCGCAGTTTCGTAGTAATGGCCCCCTCTCAATTTCATAATACGATAGACTGCCCTTGTTCTGCTACATCATAATTCTTCTTGTCTTCTTAATAGCTTATATCTATAATGCCATCCTCTTCAGCATTATCAACGCTGCAAACGAGTACGTACAAATCGAGTGCTGGCTTCGTCCACACGCTGATCGGGATCATGGAGTAAAGTTTGTCCTGCCTCAGTTATGCCCCTTGG
Organism: Hanleya hanleyi; assembly: GCA_036873755.1. Taxonomy (NCBI): domain Eukaryota; kingdom Metazoa; phylum Mollusca; class Polyplacophora; order Lepidopleurida; family Hanleyidae; genus Hanleya; species Hanleya hanleyi. Next base: position 35,360 of record JAVTVY010008430.1, read on the forward strand.
GTGTGCCTAAAAATCGGGACTCATTTACGGGAAGAAAATCTGACAAAAAAACTGCCAGCGCTAATGTTCCTCGCCTTTTTTAAGTTGGAGACCGGAATTTGTAACGAGCAAGAAGTTTAATTGAACGCCTACAGATTTTTCTGGAAATTGAGCCGAATTTGACCATTTTTCGACATTTTTAAGGGGTTTATGGTAAAAATGAAGCAAGCATGGAGGAGAATGTTCGAGTTAAATTTTTCTATAACATAGCAGTGTTATATCTCAAAATACAGTTTCATCATGCTCTTTCAGAAAAATATATACATATAAGATTTGGGTTGAAGGTTTTATGACAACTGGCGGCTTCAAAAACGACTCCAATATCATTCTACGCCAATAAAAAGAATTTATGCACCCTTATGTATATAATAGTGGAGTCTATGCATTATCTTAATGTAGACTCCGTTACGGAGCGGAGATGTATCATTACGCCAGATTGTTTAATTTTGACTACCTAGTTATACCTGAAGCGCTATTTTCGGAAGCAGGTGGAAAGAAGACCAGGAGTTCGATTAAAATAATCCACAGTGTGTCCATTAGTATACAATTGAGGTTACTGCATACCGTATTCCATACAGGAGTTATCGCCCCCTGGACAGATTTCGGTGGATATTATGGCAGAACGAGGTCCCATCAGAATGATATAAATTTGCCAGTGTAAATTTTCTTTACAAGAGAACCCATTTACAGTCCATAAAGGATGGAATGGATTTATATTATTATGGTTTACAAATTATTTCTCAAGTTTCTGAAGTATTTCCCATGTTTCTAAGAGAAAATTGAGTGCAAAATTACCAATAATTTGACCTGGTGACATCGCTTATTTGCATTTTCCCGCGTTTCTGCTATCATTGGAAAGCGGAAAAGTAACCACGGCCTTCATATTGCCGAATGGATGACCATTATTAAGAAGAAATAGGTTAATTTTGAGTTTTGTTCTCGAAAATCCTGCTAGAATTGCCAAAAGTGATCAAAACAAAGATGGGGTAGGGGGAAAGTTATCGGTCGGATTTCCCAAAATAATATGTGTAACTGGCAAGTGTTGTATACTGCCATACTCGCAAACACTCTGAGATTACGATACATGTGAATAATTAATTTCGGAGAAAACATCCTGCCCCTTAAGGTGGCCCTCCGCAGTTTCGTAGTAATGGCCCCTCTCTAATTTCATAATACGATAGACTGCCCTTGTTCTGCTACATCATAATTCTTCTTGTCTTCTTAATAGCTTATATCTATAATGCCATCCCATTCAGCATTATCAACGCTGCAAACGAGTACGTACAAATCGAGTGCTAGCTTCGTCTACACGCTGATCGGGATCATGGAGTAAAGTTTGTCCTGCCTCAGTTATGCCCCTTGGGTGTGCCTAAAAATCGGGACTCATTTACGGGAAGAAAATCTGACAAAAAACGGTTAGGTTAACACCCCCTTTTTTTTTTTGCCTTTTTAAGTTGAGACCGGACCAGGGAACGTGAGTAAGAAGTTTAACTGAAATCGCTCTTACAGATTTTTCTGGAAATTGAGCCGAATTTGACCATTTTTCGACATTTTCAAGGGGTTTTTTAAGGGGTTTTCTAGGAAAAATGAAGCGAGCATGGAGGAGAATGTTCGAGTTAAATTTTTCTATAACATAGCAGTGTTATATCTTAAAATAATAGTTTCATCATGCTCTTTCAGAAAATATATATATATAAGTGATTTGGGTTGAAGGTTTTGCGACAACTGGTGGCCTAAAAACGGACCCACAGTCTATTCCATGCCGAATAAAAGAATCTCCGGAGTGCACCCTTAAGGCATAATAGTGGAGTCTATGCATTATCTTAATGTAGACTCCGTTACGGAGCGGAGATGTATCATTACGCCAGATTGTTTAATTTTGACTGCCTAGTTATACCGGAAGCGCTATTTTCGGAAGCAGGTGGAAAGAAGACCAGGAGTTCGATTAAATAATCCACAGTGTGTCCATTAGTATATACTTGAGGTTACCATTACCGTATTCCATACAGGAGTTATCTCCCCTGACTGAGATTTCGGTGGATATTATGGCAGAAAGAGGTCCTATCAGAATGATATAAATTTGCCAGTGTAAATTTTCTTTACAAGAGAACCCACTTACAGTCCATAAAGGATGGAATGGATGTATATTATTATGGTTTTACAATTATTTCTCAAGTTTCTGAAGTATTTCCCATGTTTCTAAGAGAAAATTAAGTGCAAAATTACCAATAAATTTGACCTGGTTATATCGCTTATTTGCATTTTCCCGCGTTTCTGCTATCATTGGAAAGCGGAAAAGTAACCACGGCCTTCATATTGCCGAATGGATGACCATTATTAAGAAGAAATAGGTTAATTTTGAGTTTTGTTCTCGAAAATCCTGCTAGAATTGCCAAAAGTGATCAAAACAAAGATGGGGTAGGGGGGAAGTTATCGGTCGGATTTCCCAAAATAATATGTGTAACTGGCAAGTGTTGTATACTGCCATACTCGCAAACACTCTGAGATTACGATACATGTGAATAATTAATTTCGTAAAAAAAACATCCTGCCCCTTAAGGTGGCCTTCCGCAGTTTCGTAGTAATGGCCCCTCTCTAATTTCATAATACGATAGACTGCCCTTGTTCTGCTACATCATAATTCTTCTTGTCTTCTTAATAGCTTATATCTATAATGCCAACCTATTCAGCATTATCAACGCTGCAAACGAGTACGTACAATCGAGTGCTGGCTTCGTCTACACGCTGATCGGGATCATGGAGTAAAGTTTGTCCTGCCTCAGTTATGCCCCTTGGGTGTGACTAAAAATCGGGACTCATTCACGGAAGAAAATCTGACAAAAAACGGTTAGGTTAACAGCCCCTTTTTTTTGCCTTTTTAAGTTGAGACCGGACCAGGGAACGTGAGTAAGAAGTTTAATTGAAATCGCTCTTACAGATTTTTCTGGAAATTGAGCCGAATTTGACCATTTTTCGACATTTTTAAGGGGTTTTCTAGAAAAATGAAGCAAGCATGGAGGAGAATGTTCGAGTTAAATTTTTCTATAACATAGCAGTGTTATATCTTAAAATAATAGTTTCATCATGCTCTTTCAGAAAATATATACATATAAGTGATTTGGGTTGAAGGTTTTGCGACAACTGGTGGCCTAAAAACGGACCCATAGTCTATTCCATGCCGAATAAAAGAATCTCCGGAGTGCACCCTTTAAGGCATAATAGTGGAGTCTATGCATTATCTTAATGTAGACTCCGTTACGGAGCGGAGATGTATCATTACGCCAGATTGTTTAATTTTGACTACCTAGTTATACCTGAAGCGCTATTTTCGGAAGCAGGTGGAAAGAAGACCAGGAGTTCGATTAAAATAATCCACAGTGTGTCCATTAGTATACAATTGAGGTTACTGCATACTGTATTCCATACAGGAGTTATCTCCCCTGGACTGAGATTTCGGTGGATATTATGGCAGAACGAGGTCCTATCAGAATGATATAAATTTGCCAGTGTAAATTTTCTTTACAAGAGAACCCATTTACAGTCCATAAAGGATGGAATGGATGTATATTATTATGGTTTTACAAATTATTTCTCAAGTTTCTGAAGTATTTCCCATGTTTCTAAGAGAAAATTGAGTGCAAAATTACCAATAATTTGACCTGGTGACATCGCTTATTTGCATTTTCCCGCGTTTCTGCTATCATTGGAAAGCGGAAAAGTAACCACGGCCTTCATATTGCCGAATGGATGACCATTATTAAGAAGAAATAGGTTAATTTTGAGTTTTGTTCTCGAAAATCCTGCTAGAATTGCCAAAAGTGATCAAAACAAAGATGGGGTAGGGGGAAAGTTATCGGTCGGATTTCCCAAAATAATATGTATAACTGGCAAGTGTTGTATACTGCCATACTCGCAAACACTCTGAGATTACGATACATGTGAATAATTAATTTCGGAGAAAACATCCTGCCCCTTAAGGTGGCCCTCCGCAGTTTCGTAGTAATGGCCCCTCTCTAATTTCATAATACGATAGACTGCCCTTGTTCTGCTACATCATAATTCTTCTTGTCTTCTTAATAGCTTATATCTATAATGCCATCCTATTCAGCATTATCAACGCTGCAAACGAGTACGTACAAATCGAGTGCTGGCTTCGTCTACACGCTGATCGGGATCATGGAGTAAAGTTTGTCCTGCCTCAGTTATGCCCCTTGGGTGTGCCTAAAAATCGGGACTCATTCACGGGAAGAAAATCTGACAAAAAACGGTTAGGTTAACAGCCCCTTTTTTTTGCCTTTTTAAGTTGAGACCGGACCAGGGAACGTGAGTAAGAAGTTTAATTGAAATCGCTCTTACAGATTTTTCTGGAAATTGAGCCGAATTTGACCATTTTTCGACATTTTTAAGGGGTTTTCTAGGAAAAATGAAGCAAGCATGGAGGAGAATGTTCGAGTTTAATTTTTCTATAACATAGCAGTGTTATATCTTAAAATAATAGTTTCATCATGCTCTTTCAGAAAATATATACATATAAGTGATTTGGGTTGAAGGTTTTGCGACAACTGGTGGCCGAAAAACGGACCCATAGTCTATTCCATGCCGAATAAAAGAATCTCCGGAGTGCACCCTTTAAGGCATAATAGTGGAGTCTATGCATTATCTTAATGTAGACTCCGTTACGGAGCGGAGATGTATCATTACGCCAGATTGTTTAATTTTGACTGCCTAGTTATACCTGAAGCGCTATTTTCGGAAGCAGGTGGAAAGAAGACCAGGAGTTCGATTAAAATAATCCACAGTGTGTCCATTAGTATACAATTGAGGTTACTGCATACTGTATTCCATACAGGAGTTATCTCCCCCTGGACTGAGATTTCGGTGGATATTATGGCAGAACGAGGTCCTATCAGAATGATATAAATTTGCCAGTGTAAATTTTCTTTACAAGAGAACCCATTTACAGTCCATAAAGGATGGAATGGATGTATATTATTATGGTTTTACAAATTATTTCTCAAGTTTCTGAAGTATTTCCCATGTTTCTAAGAGAAAATTGAGTGCAAAATTACCAATAATTTGACTTGGTTACATCGCTTATTTGCATTTTCCCGCGTTTCTGCTATCATTGGAAAGCGGAAAAGTAACCACGGCCTTCATATTGCCGAATGGATGACCATTATTAAGAAGAAATAGGTTAATTTTGAGTTTTGTTCTCGAAAATCCTGCTAGAATTGGCAAAATTGATCAAAACAAAGATGGGGTAGGGGGAAAGTTATCGGTCGGATTTCCCAAAATAATATGTATAACTGGCAAGTGTTGTATACCGCCATACTCGCAAACACTCTGAGATTACGATACATGTGAATAATTAATTTCGTAAAAAACATCCTGCCCCTTAAGGTGGCCCTCCGCAGTTTCGTAGTAATGGCCCCTCTCTAATTTCATAATACGATAGACTGCCCTTGTTCTGCTACATCATAATTCTTCTTGTCTTCTTAATAGCTTATATCTATAATGCCATCCTATTCAGCATTATCAACGCTGCAAACGAGTACGTACAAATCGAGTGCTGGCTTCGTCTACACGCTGATCGGGATCATGGAGTAAAGTTTGTCCTGCCTCAGTTATGCCCCTTGGGTGTGACTAAAAATCGGGACTCATTCACGGGAAGAAAATCTGACAAAAAACGGTTAGGTTAACAGCCCCTTTTTTTTGCCTTTTTAAGTTGAGACCGGACCAGGGAACGTGAGTAAGAAGTTTAATTGAAATCGCTCTTACAGATTTTTCTGGAAATTGAGCCGAATTTGACCATTTTTCGACATTTTTAAGGGGTTTTCTAGGAAAATGAAGCAAGCATGGAGGAGAATGTTCGAGTTAAATTTTTCTATAACATAGCAGTGTTATATCTTAAAATAATAGTTTCATCATGCTCTTTCAGAAAATATATACATATAAGTGATTTGGGTTGAAGGTTTTGCGACAACTGGTGGCCGAAAAACGGACCCATAGTCTATTCCATGCCGAATAAAAGAATCTCCGGAGTGCACCCTTTAAGGCATAATAGTGGAGTCTATGCATTATCTTAATGTAGACTCCGTTACGGAGCGGAGATGTATCATTACGCCAGATTGTTTAATTTTGACTACCTAGTTATACCTGAAGCGCTATTTTCGGAAGCAGGTGGAAAGAAGACCAGGAGTTCGATTAAAATAATCCACAGTGTGTCCATTAGTATACAATTGAGGTTACTGCATACTGTATTCCATACAGGAGTTATCTCCCCCTGGACTGAGATTTCGGTGGATATTATGGCAGAACGAGGTCCTATCAGAATGATATAAATTTGCCAGTGTAAATTTTCTTTACAAGAGAACCCATTTACAGTCCATAAAGGATGGAATGGATGTATATTATTATGGTTTTACAAATTATTTCTCAAGTTTCTGAAGTATTTCCCATGTTTCTAAGAGAAAATTGAGTGCAAAATTACCAATAATTTGACCTGGTGACATCGCTTATTTGCATTTTCCCGCGTTTCTGCTATCATTGGAAAGCGGAAAAGTAACCACGGCCTTCATATTGCCGAATGGATGACCATTATTAAGAAGAAATAGGTTAATTTTGAGTTTTGTTCTCGAAAATCCTGCTAGAATTGCCAAAAGTGATCAAAACAAAGATGGGGTAGGGGGAAAGTTATCGGTCGGATTTCCCAAAATAATATGTGTAACTGGCAAGTGTTGTATACTGCCATACTCGCAAACACTCTGAGATTACGATACATGTGAATAATTAATTTCGGAGAAAACATCCTGCCCCTTAAGGTGGCCCTCCACGGATTTCGTAGTAATGGCCTCTCTAATTTCATAATACGATGAACTGGCGCATTTTTCTTGCTTTGTTTATGTACATGTTCATGCTGCACATCCATAATTCTTCTTGTCTTCTTAATAGCTTATATCTATAATGCCATCTATTCAGCGTATCTTTGCTGCAAAACGAGTACGCATTTCGTCAGTGCAGCTTCGTCTACCGCGCTGATCAGGATCATGGAGGCAAATTTGTCTCAGCTCAGGTCCCTTCGCCCTTGGGTGTGTGATGACTAAAAATCAGGACTCATTCACGGGAAGAAAATCGACCAAAAAACAGTTAGTTAACAGCCTTTTTGCCTTTTTAAGTTGAGACCGGACCAGGGAACGTGAGTGAGAAGTTTAATTGAAATCGCTCTTACAGATTTTTCTGGAAATTGAGCCGAATTTGACCATTTTTCGACATTTTTAAGGGGTTTTCTAGGAAAAATGAAGCAAGCATGGAGAATGTTCGAGTTAAATTTTTCTATAACATAGCAGTGTTATATCTTAAAATAATAGTTTCATCATGCTCTTTCAGAAAATATATACATATAAGTGATTTGGGTTGAAGGTTTTACGACAACTGGTGGCCGAAAAACGGACCCATGGTCTATTCCATGCCGAATGGAAGAATCTCTGGAGTGCACCCTTTAAGGCATAATAGTGGAGTCTATGCATTATCTTAATGTAGACTCCGTTACGGAGCGGAGATGTATCATTACGCCAGATTGTTTAATTTTGACTGCCTAGTTATACCTGAAGCGCTATTTTCGGAAGCAGGTGGAAAGAAGACCAAGAGTTCGATTAAAATAACCCACAGTGTGTCATTAGTATACAATTGAGGTTACTGCATACTGTATTCCATACAGGAGTTATCTCCCCGTGGACTGAGATTTCGGTGGATATTATGGCAGAACGAGGTCCTATCAGAATGATATAAATTTGCCAGTGTAAATTTTCTTTACAAGAGAACCCATTTACAGTCCATAAGGATGGAATGGATGTATATTATTATGGTTTTACAAATTATTTCTCAAGTTTCTGAAGTATTTCCCATGTTTCTAAGAGAAAATTGAGTGCAAAATTGCCAATAATTTGACCTGGTTACATCGCTTATTTGCATTTTCCCGCGTTTCTGCTATCATTGGAAAGCGGAAAAGTAACCACGGCCTTCATATTGCCGAATGGATGAACATTATTAAGAAGAAATAGGTTAATTTTGAGTTTTGTTCTCGAAAATCCTGCTAGAATTGGCAAAATTGATCAAAAAAAAGATGGGGTAGGGGGAAAGTTATCGGTCGGATTTCCAAAAATAATATGTATAACTGGCAAGTGTTGTATACCGCCATACTCACAAACACTCTGAGATTACGATACATGTGAATAATTAATTTCGTAAAAAACATCCTGCCCCTTAAGGTGGCCTCCGCAGTTTCGTAGTAATGGCCCCTCTCTAATTTCATAATACGATAGACTGCCCTTGTTCTGCTACATCATAATTCTTCTTGTCTTCTTAATAGCTTATATCTATAATGCTATCCTATTCAGCAATATCAACCCTATAAACGAGTACGTACAAATCGAGTGCTGGCTTCGTCTACGCGCTGATCGGGATCATGGGGTAAAGTTTGACCTGCCTCAGTTATGCCCCTTGAATGTGCCTAAAAATCGGGACTCATTTACGGGAAGAAAATCTGACAAAAAACGGGCTGCTTGACACCCACTTTTGTTTGCCTTTTTAAGTTAAGACCGGACCAGGGAACGTGAGTAAGAAGTTTAATTGAAATCGCTCTTACAGATTTTTCTGGAAATTGAGCCGAATTTGACCATTTTTCGACATTTTTAGGGGTTTTCTAGGAAAAATGAAGCAAGCATGGAGGAGAATGTTCGAGTTAAATTTTTCTATAACATAGCAGTGTTATATCTTAAAATAATAGTTTCATCATGCTCTTTCAGAAAATATATACATATAAGTGATTTGGGTTGAAGGTTTTGCGACAACTGGTGGCCGAAAAACGGACCCATAGTCTATTCCATACCGAATAAAAGAATCTCCGGAGTGCACCCTTTAAGGCATAATAGTGGAGTCTATGCATTATCTTAATGTAGACTCCGTTACGGAGCGGAGATGTATCATTACGCCAGATTGTTTAATTTTGACTGCCTAGTTATACCTGAAGCGCTATTTTCGGAAGCAGGTGGAAAGAAGACCAGGAGTTCGATTAAAATAATCCACAGTGTGTCCATTAGTATACAATTGGGTTTACTGCATACTGTATTCCATACAGGAGTTATCTC
>JAVTVY010008431.1:0-44461 GCA_036873755.1 Hanleya hanleyi
AGTTCAGAACTGTCGGTTTTTCGGGTTCGAATCCTCTCAGGGGTCGTCGATCTTTTCTCGCAAGAAACATCTGGATGGCGAGTCATTCTACCATAATAGTATATTTTTAACGGGGATTCCCCTTTGTCGTTTTGCTATATGATTGATATTGTCTTTTGTTGGTTGCCTATAGTCACGTTGGCATCAAAGGTAATACTGAGGCTGATAGGATGGCTAAGGCAGCCCTAGATGATAAGGCTGATCCAGTTGGAATCCCATATAGCGATTTCAGACCCTCTATCTGTACTTATGTGAGAGGGATGTTTCAATCTTTATGAGATGCTGTCAATTATAACAAACTTCATGAGTTCCAAAAACTGTAGGCTATTCTCATCTGAACAGCCAGAAACGTTTCGATCCAGCCATGATCAGGCGATGTAGAATCGGCCATACGCGATTAACTCACGAACAATTACTAAAAAAGAGCCAGCCCCAAGGTGTATTCCTTGGCACGAAGATGTCACAGTGGAACATATTCTTATCGACTGTAAGAGATTCTTTTTATCGAGCGACTACTTTGGAAGATCTTTTTAGTCGGGTAAGGGAGGACTGTGTCTTGGGTTATTTGAGAGAATTCGGTTTGTTGCATAAGTTTTAATGTGTGTATGTTTTAATGTGTTGGATTACTAAGTTATTGGCTTGAGAACTTAGAATTTTGTTTGATCGTCGCTGTATAGCTGAAATATTGCTGAACGCGACGTTAAACCTTAATTCTCTCTCTGTGTGTGTCTTTGTGTGGTTATCCAGATATCAGAAAGCTACAGGACAATTACCAACTGAGTTTATCTATAATATTTTGGACAACAGTGAAACTAGATCATCGTGTGGTAACTATGTTATACCGACAATTAACAGATCAGCCAGAATATTTATCAGCAGTGATAAAGTTTAAGATTCTCGATAATGAGGTCGTAGTTCTGTCCTCGTGTATGTTGCAACTTTGAAGAAAGACGTTTCTATCTACTTAAATTATATGAATATGCAATGTCTGATCTATCGAGGGTAAATCAAGCTAAATGTGTTATTTGACAGACAAGTTATTTGACTGTGGTGAGAACATCAATAATTTTTAAATAAATGAAAATTGAAGTCTGTGCATTTGAAAAACATATTATTGACAAAGGTCATTTTGAAACGTTGTTGTCGGAAAAAGATCAATTTTGTTCCAAAAACTCAATTACGTTAACAGTAACGTTGTTGATAGTCCAATTCAAATAAAATGATATTTAATGATGTAGATATATATGGAATGTTGGGTCTGCCAGTAGAGCTATACGTCAATCCATGTAGCTTCCGGACGCAAAAGCGATATTTCACACGGGGTATCATTGACCTAAACTGATATTCGAGTGAAATGAAATCCGCTTAACCCTATCTGGCCTGGGCTTTTTGGGACCTGTCCAGGCCTGAAAGGGAGGCGGGGCTCTACCAGAAAAAGTTAAAAAAAGTCCAAGATGGCCGCTTTGATGATGTCACAGTGACGTCTTATTCAGAAAAGGTATTTTTGGTCGATTTTTCGGTCAGATTTTTCGATTTTTGTTTATGTAATTTCTCCGCGAATGATAAATAAGTAAATATTAATTTGATGTGAAATAAAATAGTTTTTGTTCAATTTCCCCCGCGGAAAATTCAGAAATTCTGAAGAAAAATGACGAAAACATCAATTTTCAGGTACCCCACGTGACCGCCATCTTGAATTTACCCATGATCCTCTGCTCAGGGGGTTATGCAAATAGGCTCAAAATGACCACAATATGATAAAATAAAAAGTCACGGAGTCTCAACCTTCATTTTTATACGCCCCCCAAAAGGCGGACGTATTATGTGATGGCGGTTTCCGTCCGTCGGAGCGTCTGTCTGTCCGTCCGTCTGTCCGTCCCTCGTGTCCGGTCTATATCTGGGACAGTTTTCTATCCACAGTTCCAATTTTTGGTGAGTGGATACCTTACGGAGAGACGATGTGCGTACCAAAATGAAGGTCGAGGTCAGAGGTCAAAGGTCACTGGCCTGAAAAACAGGCAATCACTGAAGTGTTGGTGTCCGGTCTCTATCTGTGAACGTTTTCCATCCACAGTTGCAATTTTTCGTGAGTGGATACGCTAGGTGGAGACGATGTGTCGCGTACCAAAAATTGAGCTCGAGGTCAGAGGTCAAAGGTCACCGTTGCCTAAAATCAGGAAATCATTGATCATTGACAGTTTTCTGTCTACAGTTCTAATTTTTGGTGAGTGGATGCCCTAGGGGTTAACGATGTGTTGCATACCGAATGTAGGTCGAAGTCAGAAGTCAAAGGTCAGTGTGACTGAAAAATCAAGAAATCATTAAAAGTTTTAAAAAATTTGTGAGTGGATTCAGTAATTTTGTTAAATGAAGTGTCACATACAAAAAAAATTAGGTCAAGATCGAAGGTCAAAGGTCACTGTGACTCGAAAATCAGGAAATTTTTAAAAATAACATTTTTTTGTGTCAGTAGGTACGCTAGGGGGACACGATGTGTCACCTACCAAAATGTACGTCAAGGTCAAAGGTCAAGGTCACTGTGACCTCAATTTGTGAAATTGTTAAAAAATCATGATTTTTTGAGTCCATTGAGAAATTATGGGGAATGGTTTTGTCCTGTACCAAAATTTAGTTCCATGTCAATAGTCAAGGTCACTGTGACCCCAGAATCAAGGTCAAAGGTCAGTGTGACCGAAAAATCAGGAAATCATTAAAAATTTCTAATTTTTTGTGAGTGGATTCAGTAGGGGAAAATGAATTGGTGCATACCAAAAAGTCAAATTCGAAGGTCAAAGGTCAGGAAATTATTAAAAATAACATTTTTTTGTGTCAGTAAATACATGGGGGGACATGATGCGTCACATACCAAAATGTAGGTCAAGGTAAAAGGTCAAGGTCACTGTGATCCTAAATTCGTGAAATTGTTAAAAATCATGATTTTTTGTGTCCGTTGAGGAATTACGGGGAGATGGTTTGTCATGTACCAAAATTTAGTTCAAGGTCAATAGTCAAGGTCACTGTGACCCCAGAATCAAAAAATCTTTAAAAATTACTTTTTTGTGTCAGTAGATACATTAGGGGGACATGATGTGTTACTTACCAAAATGTAGGTCAAAGTCGAAGGTCAAAGGGCACTGTGACCCGAAAATCAGGAAATTTTTTAAAATAACATTTTTTTGTGTCAGTAGGTACGTTAGGGGGACACGATGTATCACCTACCAAAATGTAGGTCAAGGTCAAAGGTCAAAGTCACTGTGACCTCAATTTGTGAAATTGTTAAAATATCATGATTTTTTGAGTCCATTGAGAAATTACGGGGAGTGGTTTTGTCCTGTACCAAAATTTAGTTCCAGGTCAATAGTCAAGGTCACTGTGACCCCAGAATCAAGGTCAAAGGTCAGTGTGACCGAAAAATCAGGAAATCATTAAGAATTTCTAATTTTTTGTGAGTGGATTCAGTAGGGGAAAATGAAGTGCCGCATACCATTGAGGAATTACGGGGAGATGGTTTGTCATGTACCAAAATTTAATTCAAGGTCAATAGTCAAGGTCACTGTGACCCCAGAATCAAGAAATCTTTAAAAATTGCTTTTTTGTGTCAGTAGATACATTAGGGGGACATGATGTGTTACTTACCAAACTGTAGGTCAAGGCCGAACGTCAAGGTCACTGTGACCCCCAAAATCATGAAATTAATAAAAGTCATGATTTTTGTGCCCATTGATACATTGATTATGTAATGCGATCTTGCATTCTGTCCATTCATCCGTTAACATTTGTTGTCCATGCGATATCTCTAGTTTCAAGGTATGGATTGGTACCAAACTTTGAGTATACCTTACTCGCATGGCAAAGAGGAGCTATACATTTTGAGATCAATTTGTCAAAGGTCAAGGTTACAGTCCCCGAAAACTGAATCAAGTTTAGCTGACAATATGTGTTAGGTTGGAATATTCAGAGTTCTTTCCCCTCCATGTATATGCGATTTGTTCTGTGGAGTTATCTCCCATGTTTGAAACAGCTACATTTAGTTAAACTGTTGTGAAATAAAAAAACATACATTTACTAATTTAATGGGGAGAGGGGTCCTTTATGAACTTCATACCTGTTTATTAACTCAAGAACAAAACTACTATTTTCTTGTGTTTGACTATTGTAAATTTCAGTGTGGGATATGTGAGCTCTCGGCTCTTGTTTCAAGGTCAGCTAGTTACCAAGAGTTAAGCCCATTTTAATTTATCATTCAATATAAGATGTGATATATGTTACATTCTCAGAAGCACAAAATCATAGACTGCTGGATTGCTAGCTACCAATTGGAATCAAGGCTAATAAACAACCTTGCAATTTGGACCAGTGTAATTCCAGATATACGGGCGTATATTGAAGTCCCACAGAGAGTTTGGTAGCCCCCCCCCCCCCCCACCTTTCAGGCCAGGCAGCGTTAAATTATTCTTCGTTGGTTGTTTATGGCAGAATTCTCAACTGCATTTGGCTATACCGTTGACAGGTCCAGTGCACCGGTTTGGTGCTTGTTTCCTTTAAAAGTGGTATCTGTATATAGGCGCTTGTGTAATACTTATTTGTCGTTTTATGGAAAGTCGTGTTTGATACAGTATATACTATCAAACATAGCAAACATACATTAAACAGATCGTTGATATTGATCGTTGCCACTATATGAACAATTACACTCGCACTCGAAAGACAAGCAGATTAACAGCCAACAAGAATCTTTCATAATCAGTTGTCTGATAATAGATTCATTCGTTCTAATAATAGAATGTGTTCCGGTTTTATTTATACTTGTCTGTTCTTGTTTTGTTTTTGTTTGAATGAAACAAATTGAAAACGCGCGTCATCGCGGTCTTTTCTTTCTTGGCCTAGTTAGTGACAAAATGAGCGGAAATTTCCTATATCGTGTTCACGGTTACCGCACCCATGCTAAAATATAACCGTTCTATACAAGTATTGAGAAAACCTACAAGGCGAGCTTTTGCGGTCGGGACCTTTGCTATTCCATTGTGGAAAGTTCATTGGGTAAATCCACAATTTGCTCGGCTTGTGCGACTTACCAGGTACCGAACTTGGCAAATATATAATACATTCCAAAATGATTTAGACGCATGCCGTACCCAAATTCAATTATTTTACACAAGCACAATTTACGTTGGCTATCGTCTTGTAATTGTCATGCCAATAAAACAAACAGATATATACTACACGAAATACCAAGTGGTACAACTGCTCAGCCATCAAAATATCGGTACATTGTTATGATATTTATGATAGGTAAACTGATTCTATTGTCCATGGCCGTAGACAAGGGGGGGATCGGTGGGGCCAAATATTTGCAAGACAAAAAAAATAGACATGTGTTTGTGAAAAGTGGTGGAAAGTGGTAAAGCAGAGGAAATGAGGCATGTTTATGCATATAAATTCCCACAACCTGGATGTGTCGCTGCGATAATTACTTGCAGAAGGTATTTTTGTGTTGACCAAGTTTGGAAAGAAAATACTCACACACAAAACAAGAAAAGATTTAAAAAACTGGTTACAACGTGTGCGTTTTAATGTTGAGTTTTATTCACTGGAAAAGGCCAAGAACGCATCTCCAGCCATCTGGGATCCTGGAGCTTCTGGGGCCTAGGCGGCCCCTGGACCCTCGCCTTAATGGGCTGTGATAGAATAGCCTCCCCCCCCCTCACAAAAAAATCTGAAAACTTGTCTACGGCCTTGTCTTATGAACAATGGGACTTGGACATATAGGGTAAAGACTGTGGGTTTATATATTATAAAGTGTGGCTGTTCATTAGTCTTAATTTGCTAAGCAGTACACGCCTCGGCTTTGGCATCTTACTCAGCTAAGGGAATTTCACCTTTCATTAGATAATACCGTTAGCTTATAGATTTCATTGTCGGTGTATTTGACCCTGTATCAGCTTCAAAAATTATTATGTCACGTGACCGCTCCGTTTAAACGAGCCAATGGAATTATGTGGGGAGGATGAAGTAGGACATCACATGACTCGAAAATGGCGGGTTACGTTGGGGTTACGTCGGTAGACTTTAGCTGATTGGCTGACGAAGTCAATTGGTATTGATTTCTGGAAATTCCCTCTTGCAGTTGCCGAAAGTAGACTGAAAATGGATACACACGATCCCAGGGTCAGTCTTACCGCGTATAGATGACCGAGATGGTTACAGGTTGTTTATGACCTGGAAAGCGAAGATCATGTAGTTCAGAGGGGCACGACTGTGGGTACTGCACGAGATGAGACCGAAGTTGTGGAAGTTGACTACTTTATTTCTCACACTCCGGATGCTTTGTTGTTTGTTTTTCTTAAGAAATCGATATCACAAACGGCCTAAAATGACATTTGGAATAAATAAAATCGACGGTAGTTCACATAGACAACTTATTGTGTTCTCTAATTCGTGATCGGGGCACTTTGAGGGATCATTTCAATCCATCGCTTTCTGGAGGTGTGTCTTCGTTCTTTGAATGTGATTGCGCTGATCTCGGATCTCACGAGACCAATCGGATGTGACCATTTGGGAAACGCCCTAATATACTCGGATATCACCCGTTACCGCCTGGTTACGTACAGAAGTTATGTTTTAATTTATGTTGGATACAATATGACATTACCTGGGACGGTTAAACTGGTTTAAACTGATTTAAACCGGTTAGACATTACGTATATGTATGATACAACCGGCGCCTCCTCTCCCCCCCCCCCACCTCCAGTCCAGCCCTAGCCTCACACCCATTCCCTTCCTGCCATGACCAGTTGCACTAATTTTGCGGAATTAGTACGCCTCTTATACAAATAAAAGCTTTACAGAATACATTATAGGTCCAATCGAAATACAGATTGTGTGAGTTATTGCTCAGACAAGCCTTGCAAAATTTATCGATGGAAATTCGCATTTTGTTCTAACTCCGCCTCCCAAACGGATGACCGTGAAGTTCACAGGAGCATACCAGGATAAGTTAACGGCTGACGGACAGACTTCATTGATTTTTATATCTGGGGTGACTAAACATAGCAAGAGACAGTAAAATGAAACGAAAACGTCCAAATAGAGGGAAATCGAAAATCGGCTAAAAAGCTTTTTTCCTTGAGTTGTATTCCCTCCGTCGGCCTATAGCTATATGTGTGTGCCTCTTAGTGAGGTGGCTTAGTGAAATTTTATAAGCGTAATTTTTTCACTCCCTTGAAAAACCTGTGGCTGCAAAAAAAAGTCACAAATGTGACGTCACAGTGACGTGTTTTTGACTGTATGCTAAAATACAGAATATCGTCAAAGTAAGGTTCCTGAACTAAACCACGACGACTTTTCCAACTGTAACAAGCTGTGTACTCAGCAAATGTAATTAAGAGTTCAAAATAGTAACATTTTTCAGACTATGGTGAAAAAGAGGAAACGAGTAGTATACAAATCAGCAATTTTGGGGGTGCGTGAGGTGTGTTTGAGGGACCATCCCTGGTCCGAATGCGTCGTGTGAGGTGTCAAACTGAAGCTCTCGTGGTGTAGACCACGACTGGAGGGATGTCTATGTCATCTGTGACGTCATTGCTGACGTCATCAGTAGGAGTAGTACCCAAAGTGGGCATTTTGGGGTGTGACTTAAGGAAGGTGTTTGGGATAGAGATGGACCATTCGTGGTCCGAATGCGTCATGTGAGGTGTCAAAGTGAAGATCTCATGGTGTAGACCACGACTTGAGGGCTGTCCATGTCATCTGTGATGTCATTGGTGACGTCATCAATAGGAGTAGTACCCAAAGTGGGCATTTTGAAGGGCATTGTGAAGGAAAGTGTTTGGGGTAGAGATGGACCCTTCTTGTCTTTATTGCACCATATAAGCGTCCTGTCTGTGTCTTGTGCGCTGTCCTCAGTGTTTTATAGGGTGGATGGAAAGTGTCTGGTTCCATGCTGCTTCAAAGATTTCTTCTTTGAAGTAGCAAGAACACAACTGGGCTGGGTGGTGCTTAGTTGATTCGTCGTGATATAGCTGAAATATTGTTGAAAGCGACGGTAAATTCTATTCACTCACTCACTCACCCGTCCTTAGACCGAATGCGTCGTGTGAGGTGTCATCTTGTAGCAACACCCGTCAACTCCAAGCTTAGCGATTCAACGCCCTGGTGAAATAGCTCAGAATCTCTGATTTTCTAGATATTCCATGGAATTGTCACAAATTCATCGAAATGCAGTGACTTCCGTCAACGCCCGTTGTTACGCCTTAACGCCCGATATGTACGCCTTAACGCCCGTCTCAACGCCTTATCTTAATGCCCTATCCTAACGCTCTAACGCGCATAGATCATTCAATCGGCGGGCTGGAGAAGTAACCAATCAGTGCAGCCATAAGGGCATTCGCGGCGTACACACCGCGACATGTAAAAGCTCATTATGTCCATCATATGTCCGTCATAATCAAAGGTGGTCAGGATGGCTGAGTGGTCTAAGGCGCCAGACTTAAGTGCTGGTCCACATATGTGGGACTTGGGTTCCAATCCCACTTCTGACACACACCTTTTTCGTTATTCTTCGCCATGTTGTAAAACCATTGCACAAATATAGCACTATCATTATGACCACGATAACCAGCGTTGGGCATGATGGCCGAGTGGTCTAAGGCGGCAGTCTCAAGACCAATGAAATTGTCTTTACCGGGGTATGGCTATACTGGTCTGCACATGCGGGCGTGGGTTCGATTCTCACCCCTGACTCGCATCCTTTTACTGGTCACATGGAGTCATATAAATGAGAATGTTGTTATTGTTGAGTTAGTGTAGTCTCTCAATTTCGGGTAAATAAAAGTCAAGGGAAGTAATCCAGTTTAGCAGTACAGAAAGCAGAAACTATCAGGGTTAATTTTTAGAGAAATTTTCTGGAAAACCCCTGTTCTATTTATAGATCACTTGGGAGTAGTAGAGAAAGGGGAGTTTCGGAGGTGCAAACAAGCGCGTTTGGAGAGAGGTGGCCATGTTCGCTCTGGCTACCTGGTAGCGTTATCGATACAGCGTATCCGGAAGTGACGTCACAGAGGTTATATGCAATTTTTTTATGTCAACTTGGGGTCGCGGTGGACCAACGTCGCAACGCCTATGTTAACACATTAATGCTTTATCTTAACGCCATAACGCCCTAGCATAACGCCTTGAAGCCGTGATGTAGACAGATGAGAGAACAACAACAACAACAACAAGGATGACAGGTCAATTATGTTATTAGCCCCTCCAGTACATCATACCCATGCAGGGGGAGCCGCGTTGAGTATGTTTACAATTCAAGTAGGCTCTTGTCCAATTAGAAGCCGTCGTTTGAGAAAGTTTAATCTTCAGCCAGAATCGCTTTTGGCCTAAGCGTCGTCGGGTAGGCCAGGATACTGTAACCCGAGCATGTCCTGAAACACTTGTTTGCACATTTGAGGTGCTAAGTGGTCATTATTGAGGTCCGCAGGGATATATTTGAGAGATTGAGGTTCTATATCTTATCCAAAGATGGAGTGTAGGGTCATCTTGAAGCTCTCGTGGTGTAGACTATGACTTGAGCGATTCCCATGTCATCTGCGACGTAACTGGTGATGTCATCAGTACGAGTGGTAGCAAAATTTTGATTAGTCGACCAATAAATATGGACTGATAATCCTATATGTACAGACACCACCACCACACACCACCACCACCACCAGGCGTTGACGCTCGTCATCGCCCGGTGGTGGTAGCTCCCGTAGGGCGGAGCTCTTGGAGCACGGAGCTCTTGAATCGGAGCTCTTGGAGCACGGAGCTCGGAGCTCTTCGAGTCTGAGCTTGGAGCTCTTGGGGCGCAGAACTCAGAAGTGACGTCGTCCTACGCATGCGCACGCCCCTGTCCCCTATAGCCTGTAGGGCAAAGGGTACACCAGGGTAGCTGACTGCAGAGATAATCTAGGCAGTGCGTTGTTTAAATATTTCACAATTTCTGCCTGAATGTTTACATGTACTGATACACTGTACGTAAACTGAGTGTGTGGTGAATAAAACAGTATTTAGTCATGAAAAGGTCATGACAGCTGATAGAGTAAAGTAATTGAGTTTGATGTATTAATATCACAAAATATAAGAGATAGATAGCTGATAAAGTGAAGTAATTGAGTGTGATGTATTAACATCACAAAATATAAGAGATAGATAGCTGTTTATTGTATCTCGGTAAAAAAATGTGTTAAACTGATGAAAATGTCCAACAATAATCCCCAATTTTGTGGCCATTTTGAACTCATCAAAGTTGGCCTCTCTAATATTGTCACGGTACATTTACTGAACATCAGTATCATGTACCTTTCATGTAAAAGTGTTCACCATATGAAATAGAGATGTTTACCAAGGGTAGGCGATAGGTTTAGGTCAACACATACTCCCCCCCATAGTCCAAATTATAACACAAAACCTACCCCATGCAAAGTTCAGCTTGCAGCCATAGATTTTCTGGGTCCTGGGACAATCACAAATCAGCATGCAAAAGATAATACTTTTGTCACAAATGTAAATAACTTCCGATTTTTTTACGGTAAGCCACTCGACTATCTGGGTGCAGCGTGAATATGAAATATTTAACCGAAAAGGCAGGATCTCTATCCCTGGAAAACGTAATTTTCAAGATGACGTCGCTACACCACTCTCAAAACTGGTGTGCAGAAGTAGTACCGCTCACAAGTGTCAAAAATTGTCATGGTAAGTAGTAGAAAGCCGACACATTCCCGTGGATTTTTGCGCGCCCAGATTGCGCGATGTGGAATCACGTGATGGTGACGTAACATCCGGGTCACGTCGGAGGTTAAGGGTAATAGGCTTAGCCATATATGTACAACCTGTAACCATCTCGGTCATATATACGCGGTAAGACTGACCCTGGGATCGTGTGTATCCATTTCAGACTACTTTCGGCAACTGCTAGAGGGAATTTCCAGAAATCAATACCACGTGACTTCGTCAGCCAATCAGCTAAAGTCTACCGACGTAACCCCAACGTAACCCGCCATTTTCGAGTCATGTGATGATCTACTTGTTCAAAATTACAGATCTACCACACCTCTTGGATGATACGAAAGTTATTCATACCTATATATTTTGTAAGCCCAGGCAATATCTGTTTCCGGGGTATGTATGAAAACCTGTAATTTATCGGAGTTTTCGAGTCTGTTCTCCGCCGGATGAAGGCCGAACAGAATCCGGTAAAACACCGGATATCGCTCCGCGATAATGGAGACACACGATTCGCAAGCCATCTTATGGATGGTGAAGTGTACGCAAATGCATATATGTAGCGAGAGAAGGGAAATCCCCATGCATATACATGCAGCAAGAGAAGTGGAAATTCCCCTGGCGATGGTGAGAGTCGAACCCGCACTGCGTGCATCAAAGGCTGGCACGTTATCCATTCGGCTATGAGTCAGTACATAATAGGAAAGAATGGAAATATCCTGATATACCTCCGGTACTGGAGGGCGGGTATCCTATTGCACTCCAGCCTAAGAGGCCCAATGGGGAACCCACTCATGGACATTTGCAGTATGAAGTTTGGCACCTTATTTTTTCTGTCCCACACTGTAGAATACGATGGAAGTATTACCGCGAGACGAGAAAAGGCCTGTATTCATCACTGGGAGAACCGTAGTAAAGAAGAAACACAGTACAATTTAGAAAAGTGCTGACTGCGCATCCGTGGTGCATAGGCAAATGTGGGGTGGACGTTTTGGGGTCGAGATGGACCATCCTTGGTCCGAATGGATCGTGTGAGGTGTTATGTTGACTGGACTGGTGTGTGGAGGAAATGCCGTCAATCTGTGCATGGGCAGTAGAAAAATGGCATTTGAATGGACGTTTTGGGGTCGAGAGGGACCAAATGGGGCGTGGGTGGTATCCTATTGAAGCTCTTATCGGGTAGAACCAGACTTGTGGTGATACACGCATGCGCACTGAGGAGTAGTAGGGAAAGGGCACTTTCGGAGGTGCTGACTATGCCCCAGGCACTTAAAGTTTATATGCTTAGCAATACATGTAGCGAGAGAATCCCCACGCAACGCATTAACGCCTACCTTTACCGTTTAACACCTATCTAACGACCGTCTCAATGTCTTAACGCTCTGATGCAGACAGATGAGAGAAAGAAAGATCAACACGTTCACAAGATTTCAGATAGTTTATTCTCTCCAGTGTTTCATCATACCCACGCTGGAGAAGCCGCGTTTGGGTATGTCCTTGTCCAATCAGAAGCCGTCATTTGATGTTGCATCTGTCGTATTCGATCTTCCCGTTAGATGTATTCTCGGCTGCTCTTGTCCAATCAGAAGACGCCATTAGATATTGTGTCAACCTTCGGCCTTGTTCGCTCTTGTCCGTTTAACCTAGTCGTCGTCGAGAGGGAATTGTGGGAAAAGGGCATTTGAATGCACGTTTTGGGGTCGAGGTGGACCATCCGTGGTCGGAATGGGTCGTATGGGATATCAGTTTGAAGCACTCGTGTGACTGAACTGGTGTGTAGTGGAAGTAAGGCTGTGGTGCGTATGCTCAGTAGACAAAGTACATTGCTCCTAATGTGACGTTATTGTACTGTGTTGGGTAGACTAATGTGACGTCAACAGTAGTAGAGAAAGCGTATTTAAAGTCCAGTTGCCTGCTTAGAAGTAGAGAAAACAGAAACCCAGTATATTTGCCCTTTGATCTTATTTGTGGAGAGTTTTACAGTAACGCCTTATCTTAACGCCCCAGCATTTCGCCTTAACGCCCTATCGTAACGCCTTAACAGATTGTCAAAGATCATTCACACGTACATGCTCTAACCATTGGCCCATGAGCCTTGATGGAAGTGACGTCACAGATGATCACCGGAAGTGACGTGACAGATGAGAGAAAGAAAAATTAACACCTTCGCAAGTTTTTATATAGTTTATTCTCACCCAACACCCTAACGTCTTATATATCTAGTTCCATAATGTCTTAACGCCATGATGCAGACAGATGAGAGAAAAAAGATCAACACGTTCACAAGTTTTCATATAGTTTATTATCTCCTCCATCATACTCACGCTAGGGGAACCACGTTGGGTATGTTTACATTTCAGTTATGCTCTTGTCCAATCAGAAACCGCTATTCGATGTTGCATATGTCATATTCTTTCTTGTCCATTAGATGTTTTCTCGTTTGCACTTGTCCAATCAGGAACCGCCATTTGGTGTTGAATGAACCTTCGGCCATGTTCGCTATTGTCCGTTAGACGTATCCCTAATCATTTGAACGTTGTGCACGTCTTTGGGATATGGTTAAATAGACCAGAAGCTCTGAGGTGTCTTGATATCCCATGGAATTGAGACTAACTCGTCGAAATGCAGTGACGCCCGTAAACGCCCATCGTTAGGCCTTAACGCCTTATCTCAACGCCTTAACGCCCGTCTCAACGCCTTAACGCCCGTATCAACGCCTTTTCGCCTTATCTTAACGCCCTATCTTAACGCCTTAACGCCCTATCCTAATGCCTTCATGCCCTATTGTAACGCCTTAACGCAATGTCAACCATCCAATCACACACACATGCTTTGACCATTGACCCTTGACCCTTGATGAGAATAACGTCATCACCGAAAGTGACATCGCCACTGGAAGTCACGTCTCCGCGTGGATGTACTCACCTGATGACGCCGCAAGTAACGTCATCACTGGAAGTGACGTAATCAGCCTGTACCCCATAGCCCGTAAGACGTAGCATACACCATGGTGTGGGTGCACCATAAAGGGCGTGCGCATACGTGCGATGACGTCACTGCCGCCGAAGGCCTCACGTCCAACGATGTACATAGGTGAGCGCATATGCATGCGGTGACGTCACTTCCGGTGATGACGTCATTCGAGAGAGAATACGGGACTACCGCCCAATGAACGGATATGCGCGATGACGCCACTTCCGTTCATGACGTCACTTCCGGTGATCACCTCACTTGCGGCGCCACCAGGTGAGCACACATCCATGCGAAGACGGTGGTCAAAGCATGTGTGTGTGATTGGATGGTTGACAATGCATTAAAGCGTTACGATAGGGTGTTAAGGCGTTACGATAGGGCGTTGAAGTGTTAAGCTAGGCGTTGGCGGGCGTTACTGTGTTACGCCCATAAAAGCAGCCGTATCCCAAAGACGGGTACAGTCAACGTTCAAATGATTAGGGATACGTCTAACGGACAAGAGCGAACATGGTCGAAGGTTGAAGCAACACAAAATTACGGATTCTGATTGGACAAGAGCAGCCGAGAATACATCTAACGGACAAGAAACATATGACATATGCAACATCAAATGGCGGTTTCTGATTGGACAAGAGCACAGTTGAATTGTAAGCATACCCAACGCGGCTACCCGAGCGTGGGTATGATAGGGGGGATTATAAACTATATGAAAACTTGTGAGCGTGTTGATCTTTCTTTCTCTCAACTGTCTGCATAATGGTGTTAAGACTAGGACTAGGTGTAGAAGACGTTGGGGCGTTGAGAGAATGAACTATATGAAAACGTGTGAAGACGCTGATCTGTCTTTCTCTCATCTGTGACGTCACTTCCGGTGATGAAGGGTCAGGTGCCATGGTTGAAGCGTGTGATTGGACGGTTGACAATGCGTTAAGGCGTTACGATAGGGCGTTAAGGCATTATGCTAGGCGTTAGGGCGTTGAAGTAAGGCGTTAAGGCGTTACTGTTAAACTCTCCAAATGGGTCATAGGGAAAATTCATTTGCTTTCTGCTTTCTCTACTACTAAGGGGGCAACATGCCTTTAAATAAGTTTCCTCTACTACTGATGATGTCACATTAGTTTATCCCACACGGTACAGTAGCGGTCCATTAGGGGCAATGCCCTTTTTCCACTGCACATGCGCACCATAGCCTTACTTCCACTACACACCAGTCCAGTGAAACGCTCTGCAACGAGTGTTTCAAACTGATACCCCATACGACCCATTCGGACCACGGATGGTCCACCTAAATCCTAAACGTCCATTCATTTTCCCACAATTCCCTCTCGACGATGATTAGGTTAAACGGACAAGAGCGAATATGACTAATGCAACATCAAACGGCGGCTTCTGATTGGACGAGATCATACTTGAATTGTAAACATACCCACCACGGCTTCCCCAGCGTGGGTATGGTGTAACATTGGAGAGAATAAACTATATGAAAACTTGCGAAGATGTTGATCTTTCCCTCTCGCATCTGTCTTCATCATGGCGTTTAGGTGTTGAGACGGGCTTTAAGGCGTTAAGATAGTGCTTTAAGTCGTTAATATAGGCGTTAAGGCGTTAAGATATGCGTTGAGGCGTTGAGATATGCGTTGAGGCGTTGAGATATGCGTTGAGGCGTTGCGTGGGGATTTCCCTTCTCTCGCTGCATGTATTGCTATGTATATAACCTTGAAGTGCCTGGGGTATAGTCAGCACCTCCGAAGGTGCTCTTTCTCTACTACTCCTCCGTGCGCATGCGTGTATCACCACCAGTCTGACTCGACCCGATAAGAGCTTCAACAGGATACCACCCATGCCCGGGTGGCTCATCTCGACCCCAAAACGTCCATTCAAATGCCATTTTTTCCACTACGCATTCGCAGATTTACGGCATTTCCACTACGTACCAGTCAAGTCGGACTTTCCCCCACGAGTGCTTCAATATGACACCTCACACGACACATTCCGACCACGGTTGGTCTACCACGACCCCCTAAACGTCCACCCCACATCTGCCTATGGAACACGCATGCACAGTCAGAACTTTTCAGCGAAAGTCAACCCAGGGCCTTGAGACCCCTTCCGTCGTATTCTACAGTGTGAGACAGAAAAAAAAAATAATTCGCAAATGTCCATGAGTGGGTTCCCTCTCGGGCCTATTAAGCTGAAGTGTATATACCCTCCCTCTAGTATCTGCAGTGTAGTGGGGGTATTTTCAACCTTTCCTGTTACGTGCCAGCCTTTGATGCACGCAGTGCGGGTTCGACTTCCACCGGGATTAGGAGATTCCCCTTCTCTCGCTGCATGTATTGCTATGCATGGGGATTTCCCTTCTCTCGTTACATATATGGCCATGTATATAACCTTTGATCCGGAAGTGCCCTTTGACCCGGAAGTGATCTTTGATCCCGGACGTGACCTGCGAGAGAACTTTGCCCCAGGAGTGACCTTTGATCCGGAAGTGACGTCACCACCACGTGACTCCACACCGTGCAATTTAGGCGCAAATATCCGCGGAAATTTGCGGACTCTCTACTACTCCTGTATTTAACCTTCTGGTGGGATCCCCTGAGTAGGACTAGGGACTTTAACCGGTAATACTGTTCACGACTGTACTGCGATATTAAACTACGATAATCGTGCATGGAATGTGTATGGTTTTATGGTTTTAACAACGGAATAAAAAAAGAAAACGTTTAGATATGTCAAAAATATATAGGCCCTATTGGCAGATATACATGTATATCGGTTTTCGATATAGGTCACATAAAAGCGACTTGTATGTCTTGAAAATGCATTTTTTAATACCGTAGCGTATCAGGTACGCTCTGGTAGGCCTATAAACTATTACTCTGTGGATGAAATCATGTGCCTGTATCGATATATTCCGTACAGCATTTGATACCGGCAGGGGAGAGTGGGGAGACCTGGGACACTATTACTGTGACATCACGTTATTTAACATCCGGACCAAAGTATTTAGTTGTGCAAATCAATATGTGCCATGCACCAACCTGGGAAGAATACCCATGCAATGCCATAGTGTTAAAGACACCAAACCGAGTGTCTTATGATGTGGAGACGATTTCATTTCAGTGTATTTTGGGAGTGACTTGGGACAGTGTCGGGAGACATGGAACAAGAAGTTAGGAGATATGGGGCAACCGATGTAAACACTTGAATGCAATCAAACTAACTTTTTTATTTGAAAAAAATGATGGCCTAACATGGAAATGTGAACTTGCTAAAAAAATTATCACTTTGTCGACAGAAAGTAATACCATACATATCGCAATATCCCTCGAAAGTGCAGGGAGAGATGGGACACCCTAAGGGAGACATTATGTCCCAACTCTCCCCAGGGGGCCCAACTTGGCAAAATGGCGATTTTTTGCTCAACTGTCCATGCACTCACAAATTCGGTCAGTGTCATGAGTGACCTATAAAAAAGACAATCCTGTGCCAAAATATCGGCCTCATATACCTAATATTGCACCGTATAAACAAATGGGCGTGGCCTCCAAAATCTAGCTTTTCAAGTTAAAAAACACAAAAAGAAAGATTTACTCACTTCAGTGATTCCAGGAAACACCAGAATGGTAAATGTGGGAGGCGGTATGGAAACCAAACAGCACATGTAAGCTCAGTCTCCATTGGCTTTCACAAGGGTACCAATAAGGGGTGTCCCTGTCCCATGTGTCCCCACCCTCCCCTACTCAAACAAGATTCTCATGGCATCAAAGCCTATACTTTCAGATATACACCGACAGTTTAGGTTTACAAACTCTGACAATGGAAAAATGATGAACTATTCGTTAGGAATATCAAATGTTATCATTACTGTCTCATTCTTCTTTTTATCATTCAGTAACTCGCCGGTAGGCCTATAAGTTATGGCTGTCTCAAATGATTTAGGTCCTATCCTACTTTTGATCGGGTGTGTTCAAATTGCGCAAGAAAAAAAAAAAAAAAAAAAACCCATTGACGTCGGTTCCTATGTGAGCTATGACATAATCATAGAATTACATTTTTACATTTTTACTGGTGCGAAATAGAAGTAAATTGAATATTGGGTCAAAGAATGAAGTTATTTTTATTTTATTTTTTTTTATTTTTGTTTAGTTTAATTAACCATTTGGTCTATAAATAAACCTAGATATGGTAATTTGTTTATTTCGGTCTAGGTTTTTTTTCTGTTGTTGCGCAAGTGAAGCCTTTTCTAAATAAATGACAGTTTACTTTATCGGTTTTTATTAATAATCCCCATTTACGTACATCTCCCTATGGCAACACCTGACTCATATGCTTGTGCCTTTTCACTCTACTCTGTGTTCAACATTGACATTCTCCTGACGTGAAGGTAGAAACTGAACGGCAAACATCCGGGTGGTTTGACAGTTCACGCATGCGTACATTAACCAAAACGGGATAAATTTTGGGAGTAAAGTGTAAAATCGTCTTGGAAAAGAAATTCAATTTTTGTGTTCATGGCTGAAAACTCAGAAATCCACGGTTTACCAGATGTCCCGGTATATATTCCTTTTACCCGCTGACTTATTATTGAATTGACATGTGTGTTTGGGCGACTTGACGACACTGATTTTCTTTGAATATTTTTCAGAGTCCGTCGGGCACCACTCGTCTGCTCCGGGTGCGTGTTATAGCTGGGGTCAACCTTGCCAAAAAAGATATATTTGGTGCTAGGTAAGTTTATATATACCAACCATTGCCACGATAAATTACAAACTAGAGTGGCGACTTTTAATTAATAATGACAATTGTGAGTAGTAGGGGCCTACGTTTGCCCATCTCCTGCAGTGTGAACTAATTATGTCAAAAATGTTAGTCCATCTCCCAAGGCCTCCCCCTATTCACTGTATCCCCCCCCCCAATGTTAGTCCATCTCCCAAGGCCTCCCCCTATTCACTGTATTCCTCCTCCCAAAACCTTCTCAGGAACATGCCTGCCAAATGAAGAAAAATGTGGGTCGGAATGAGTAGGGGTACAGTTAGTCCAGTATAGTGTGACACCAGACTTTCTTTTTTAATATGTTGTTATTTACTGACAAGCCTGGTTAGTCTCGTCAACATTCATAATGATGAACACAAATCAAACTACCACTGCTAAAACATGACAGGGAAAAATGACCCGATTTGAAAAAATAAAGAATTTGCATGCCCACTCAGCTTGATACTCAGCTACTACATACATATCGGGTAATTTTCACAACTCTTGACAAGGACCGACAACATGAGAGTGCAACCTATCAATCAAGAGGTATTTTTTCCAGCGGCACATTTCTTTTTGCAAAATGGCGACAATGGAGTTCAATGGGGTTTCCACGCACTATGTGACGAAATGTGAGAGCATGTGATATACCCAAATACGGTCTAAGGTCAAGGCTTTTCCATTGCAGTCATTTTGTAAAAAGAAATGTGCTGCTGGAAAAAATACCTCTTGATTGATAGGTTGCACTCTTATGTTATCGATCCTGTCAGAGTTGGGAATTACGTGATATGTATGCAGTAGCTACTGGTCTTTTGAATTGTCGAGGTGAGTGGGCATGCAAATTCTTCATTATGGTAGTTCATTCAATTTGTGTTCACTATGAAAGTCGACATGACCAACCAGGGCTATGTCAACTTCAGTTTTTATATATTTATGGAAAATCTGGACATCCACACATATCCCGGACTGCATGGATCTTTCAACAGCATCTAGGGCATCATTGTTCCATGATTTTCACAGCAACTTATTGCTTCATTTTATGCGACTAATCATTCAAATTCAAAAACTTCAATATTTCAAAAATAAAACATGGCTTCAAATGACATATTCGGTAAAATTTATTCTGTAAATGAAAATGGCATGTGATGGCATACTTTCATGTCAAGGTCCTGTGCAAATTGCAGGATTCGAGAGAATGCCTAGTTAATAAATCAAGTTTAATTGACAGACACATAATCTAATCTGCTAGCATGTGCACATAAAAAACAGAACTGCTCTGACCCTGCCATGTGTGTGCATGCAAGGAGATCGCATCGGACAATTTAATCTAATGGCATTTAGATACTAAGGTGTACAAATAGGTGTGAGTTCAAATCCCAATTTCAGATAAGCAGTAATTTCTGGTGAAGGATTAATAGAGGCCTTTGCTGTATGCAAAATTAACAGTTAAAAGATAAGTTATGCATTACTTTTGGTCAAAAATATTTTAATATAAAATATCTTTGTATATCACTCAGATTATATACTAAACTCGGTTTACTGAATAAACATGAAAAAATAATTTCTTTGTAACATTTTCAGATTTTTAGTTGATTTATTCATATATGTTGGACAAACAGTGACAGACAAACATGTGCTGTATCACAAAACATCTATTTCTCAGTCAGAGAAGTTATATCCATTTTATAATCTATGAGCAGTCCATGAAAGCAGAGATGGAACAAAAGTGTTGATTAATTTCCTCTACATGGTGACTGTACATGGATAGTCACACATGTCCGGCTAATCATATCATAGTTAGTTATATCGTCGCTATATGGCCGTAATAGCGCTGAACGCGACGTTAAACCCTAACTCACTAACCCTAATCCATCTTATCAAGAGATACAATTGTCATAATACAGTTGGACGAACACGTGACAGACAAACATTGACATAAGATCATGTGACATGTATTACATGAGGATTAGGTCTCTGCTGATGGAGATCTATGCACTTACAGCTAGAAACTGGGGAGTACATTTAATGAAAGTGTGAAAGTCATTGTGTTGATAACTTATTAAGTGTAATCATGAAAAATAAAACATTTACGTTGGACGAACACATGACAGACTCAATCTTCAACTTCAAAACAATCCAGTAGAAGTTCAAATGAAGTTAAACTATCAATACTTTTACAAATTAAAGATGTTTAGTCTGATGGAGGCATTGAGATTATTGCATAGAATTAAGCCCGAAGTTTCGTAAATTTTCCGGGGGGTGGGGTTCAACCAAAACAAATTGGTAAGTCCATTAATCAACAAATTTCATAGGAAAGAAGTTTGAAAAAACGATCACCTTTCGCCACATATCAGTTTGCTGCAACACACATGTTTATTATCTGAAATATACCTGCCCGAAATTTCCATATTGTTTACATGTCATTTTTTTTTAATAAATCCTGCAATAAATACTGAATGTGGATAATTTATTTTTTCAATTATGATGTCCCGCGCATGATATTATAATATTTATCTCTTCAAATATTATTGAGAATAAAAAAAATATTTTTGCTCTTGTACTGAACTGATTTAATAAAACAATAAACTCTTTGAAAAATTAATACCCAATTTGTACACCTTAGCAAATAAATAGCCTAATTTTTCATCAGTCCATGCATTCACATTCATGCAACTTGAATATGACTTTGAGATGGAAGTATTCCATCACAGGCCATTTTCATCAATTTTACCGAATGTCATTTGAAGCCATGTTTTATTTTTGAAATATTAAAGTGGCTAATGAATGATTAGTTGCATAAAAAGAAGAAATAAGTTGCTGTGAAAATCATGGAAGTATGAAGCTATAGATGTTGTTGAAAGATTCATGCAGTGGCTGTCCACATTTTCCATAAATATATAAAAACTGAAATTGACATAGCCTTATACCCCAATCGAGGTAAAGGCCCAGTGAGGCACAATCTTACATGAACATAAGAAGTCACTAGTCAGGGATACACCTTTTTGAGAGCATGTCGGACATTTGAATGAGATGGATGTCTACGGTGAATTCAGTCATAGATTTTAGGCGAAGCTCGGTGTGTTTTTTTCTCATCGCTCACCATTATTTCAAAAGAGGCTATGCCCAATGGGACGCAAAGGTGATCATAATTCTGTGACCTGGATGTTCAATTTCATCATCAAGAAAATGGATATATATGTACAGCATAGCCATGGACGAAGTGAGTAGCTATGATACTTAGTAGCTAGTGTTAATTTCGACCTCTGCATCCGGGCCTGGTATACATGTTATCATTGTATATTCCAAATGTTGACCCCTATATCTGTACTCCACAGCGACCCCTATGTGAGGATTGTTTTATATCGTGGAGACAGAGATGAAGGAATCATCGACAGTGTCTCCACCAAAACAATTAAAAAGGTGAGTCTCTCCACGTGCTTCTATCTCACAATCTTCTCAGACTGAGGTACGGTTTGGCATGGTGAAATCTTTTCCTTTCTAGTCGTGAATCCAACCATGTGATTAGCGACGGAGAAGTAATGGTACCTCAAAACTACCTCAGGCATGATGGGCTGATATTTGATTCCACACGAATTCGATTCTCATCAGCACTCGCTCAGAATTATTCGCGGGAATCTGTTGGATTCCATAAAATTTCAGTAATCTTTAGGCCTTAGGCCGTCTGTGTTTGAACCTATGTTTCAGGTCAGCTGCCGATGAAAATTCAATAAGGGAGGAAGGTCAACTCAACAAAAAACATAAGTTTACTCAACACGAAATAAATGAGAGACAAATAAATGAGATATTATTGATAAACAATAAATTGTTTACAGAATCTCTGTCCGACTAATTTGTTTAATTCTCCAAAACATACGTGGTCCTTTTCCACCGCGTCGACAAATCCGACTTTTATATCATTTCTCTGGACAGTGACCTCACCATTGTGCGAGTCGGGAACCATTATATAGCTCCACAATATTACGTGATTGAACTGGGTTCCCTAGATTTACCATGCTGATGAAGCATGATTTGCGTTACAGTCGATGAAATAAAGATTGATAGTGTTTTATCGAAAATGTAATGCGGAAGACGCGAAAGTTTTAGATCTTTGGTTAGTAAATGCCCCACAGAATATTGGTTAATAACCATTGTCAAGTTTGAAATATACAGGATTGTTCAGAAAAAATCAACGCGCATGTTATACCATACACACGTAATATCGGTAAATTCAATGCGGGCGGCTGACCCGAAACACATGTACCAACACAGCCGGCCTTATGCAAGTGATAGCTTTTGATTCACATGGATTTCCGCAGAGATTGTGAGAATCTGTCTGGATTCCCGTAAATTTTGGAAAAAGCAAGACCTGGATTCTCTCAGTATAACACTTTTCGTTATTTAACTTGTTTCAGTATACTGGATCTTCCAGTCCCCCACATTTAGCTATGAAAGACCTAGTTTATTGCACTACGTTTGTGAGTTATGATGCCATTTGATGTCGCTTCGCTGTTGTAACCTGGAGACAAGAAGCACACCATGAATACATGTATTTGGGATTTAAATGTAAGGGGAGTAATCCAGGAACATTTTCCTACTTGTATACTGGTACCGTATACGTGCCGAAATTCTCGTGCCCAAATGAAAAGACTGAATGTGCGGCAAATTTACTGAGCAACAAGATGAGAAATCCGAAATTTATTGATGTGGATGACTGTTCTAGCGTATTTAGAGCATTTCCATACAGTCGAAGCTCTTACGTTTTCATTCCCCACATAGGGGCGGGAGTGTGGCCATGGTGAAAGAGTGCACGCTCGTAATCTCGGCTGCTGGTCTGGCGTGGGTTCGAATCCCACCGAGGACTTTCAGGATATGAAAATATCCCCGCTCACAGCTGGGCTTATCAGTGTCCAGGGTAAAAGGAACTGAGGGCGCTCTCGCGTCCAGGCACATGTAGGCATAGACTGGATGAGTCTCTATTTCATATGTACTATTATTAATAATAAAATGATCTTTAATAAATAGAATGAGGAAAAAAATGAAAAAAAAAAATGAAAAAAATATTTTTAAAATAGAGACTGGACGATTTGATGGGTTTCGTCGTGTAAAGATTCCATCTGGAGGCGTGGTTAGTCTGGACGATTGACATGTTTTTACCTTCGGTCGCAATATTTGTATCAATTTCATTCTAACGGCATATTGTGACGTCTCGGCAATAACGTCATTCCCATTGTTGAGGTCATGGTAGTAACGTCATTCTCATTGTTGACGTCACATGAACGCATTGCTTCCAGCCTGCGTATATGAACGAACCAATCAAATCCTTTGAGTTTGGGGCGGGGTCAGAATACGGAGTTTTCATTGGTGACAAAAAATGCACAGTATATTGTGCATTTTTTCTTGTAAAGTTAGCTCCCTTGTGACGTTCCGTCCAGTCCCTGTTTCAAGCATTTCCTAATAGGCAGAGTTACTTCCTCTTGTTTCCCGTTTAAAATACATTATGAAACAGGGGCTGGATCCAGTCTAATGTAGGCACCGTCGTGATATGGCTGAAAAATTGTTGAAAACGACATTAAATCCTACTCACTCACTCACTCATTCCCCACATATTTATGTCCTTTCAACCTCGAGTTTGTAAAAGATGGCGGATCCAGAAACTTTTCCAAACAGTCGAAGAGGATGCTCGATCTGTTTTCTGACAGATTACCTTATTCCTAGGTGTTTCGGTATGCCAATAAATATCACTACCAGATAAAACTACTGCAGAATGAAAAGTGAATGAGTGTCATTAGGAATGAGAGGACTTCTTCCACATTTGATTGTCATAAGCGAGTCACTGGCGCGGAGATTCTGATGTTTGTGTGCAGCAAGAGCCACATCAAATTCTCATGCAACAACAACAACGTCAAATACGACCGGTCTCTCCATAAAAATTCTGGATTACTCGCTGAATGTATCATATTTTACGAATGTGCACCTGCAATCCAGGAATATGAATGACATATTTACCCGAGTCTTTTGTTTATTGCAGTCTCTCAATCCAAAATGGGCTGAAGAATTTGTGTTCAGGGTAAGTTTGTTTCCTTCCTTGTGTTTCTCTCCTGCTTGTAAACATTTCTCAGTATCTAGACATCATGTCTAAATTTAAGGATTCTATCAAATACCCTCTGCAAATTTTCATGAAAGGGTTCAGGTTCCTGTTGCTTCGATGCATTTTGCTGAGAAGCAACAGAAACTTGATAATGTGATGTCTAGCATTGTAATATCACTTGTCTTTATTGCACCATGTAAGCGTCCTGTCTGTGTTTTGTGCACTGTCCTCAGTGTTTTATAGGGTGGACGGAGGGTGTCTGGTTCCATGCTGCTTCAAAGATTTCTTGAACACAACTGGGCTGGGTGGTGCTTGGTTGGTTCGTCGTGATATAGCTGAAATATCGTGAAAGCGACGTTAAATTCTATTCACTCGCTCACTTTTTATGAAAACATACAGAAAAGCTGTGTGAAGAAGAAGTTGATATTGTTTTTCTACAAAAATGATATCAAAAGGGATTTTTTGACCAAATATAACTGAAGTGAGGGTGGTGTTATCGTTGTTTTCATCCAATAAAATCAGCTTTATTTCATAACTGCAGACAGAAACAAATTTGGAGCAAGAAGAGTAATTCCCCTTGAATCTAATACTGATGGTAGAAACTATGGAGTTGACAACGTGTATCCATAGCTGACATGACACAGGTTGAAGAATATGGCGGCAAAATAAAATGCATATAATATTTTGCTTCGTGCACTTTTGGGTCTTCATGGGTCTTTCTGGCTAAGGCCTGGCTGACACTCCTGTGCTGCTGTATTGTTGTAATTAACAAGTTGACTGCCACCTACGAATATACTCGTAGTGACTGGTGTTCGAGATTCTGTCATTTTCTATGGTACGTTACGTAACCTGGATATGCTGGCAGGGCTGATAAAGTGACGAAAACAATGCTGAGAGTTGAACACTACGAGTTATTTCGTAGCATGGAGAATCCTCAAAAAGCATGATGGGAAAATTGGATTGGCCAATGAAAGAAGTGAAACCACTACAAGTATACTTGTAGATGGCTTGGCAAATAGTAGCAGGAAGTATAGTTGTAGTCTGCAGTCAACTTGTTAAAGTGTAACTGGGGTACTTGTGCTAGTATATGTCATAATCAAGATAACGATGTGAATAATAAAACGTAATGAAGTTTTTCCCAACAGTTCACTCGTAGTCTGTCTCAGATTCAAAGGCAGCTTTCTACAGTGGGAGAGAACACTGCCTCTTTTGACGTCAGAGATGACGTTGACGATGTCATAGTTCGAGCGTCCTACACAATCTGCGGGACGTTGCGGCAATGCAGACAATTGAACAAATTTGCAACATTGTTCAATCTGATTAAAACTCAGACTTAATAACTGCTCCTCTATCGGACATGTCGCTAATTAAGATCTGGGACAGTCTGTATCTTAAATGTGTCGCGCATGTCAGACTGGCGACCAATCACAGTCCAACTTCAACGGGCGAATAGGTCCCTATCCGAGAAAATAATAATCTTCAGTGATTGCTCATGGAGAGCAAGAACTTCGTCAGCCGCCTAGGTTGGATTTTTCTGCGCCTCGTTCACTACAGAAATAATCGGATAGGTACCTATTCGCCCGTTGAAGTTGGACTGTGATTGGTCGCCAGTCTGACATGTGCAACAGATTTAAGATACAGAGGAACGGTTGTTAAGTCTGAGCTTTAATCAGATTGAACATTGTTGCATTGTGACGTGGTTGATAGTTCCATAATAACGTCACAAGTTCAGACATGCTTGTGGCACTGTGCTCTACAATAACATTAATAACACTGAAATTGCTAAAATTAAAGTCGTAAAACAAGAAACGGGGTATAAATCCTACAATTTGGGAAATTATTTTTAATATGACGTAAAGTTGCAAAACTACTACATTTACACTTTAACAACATGTGTACATGTGATTTGACGACAACTTATCTGTTTTATAACATCTAACCGAAGAATAGCATGTGATTCTATTTTTCTTCAATCAATCGTACAGGTTAATCCCAGAGATAACAGGCTACTCTTTGAGGTGTATGACTCCAACAGAATTGTAAGTCCTTCTACACTATTCCCAATGCACTACTATCATGCCTTCAAGCGATTAAAAGTGGAAATTCAACCCATCCTACCATCTTGAATATTCTACAATTATATGACATTAGATTTGATCAACAGATAGATATTGTGTTTTGTTGGGTTCCTAGTCACGTTGACATCAAAGGCAATACTGAGGCTGATAAAATGGCTAAGACAGCTCTGGATGAAGAGGTTGATCATGTTGGGATCCCATACAGCTATTTCAGACCATCTATCTGTGCTTATGTAAGGAAGCTGTTTCAATCTTTATGGGATACTATGGATAATAACAAACTTCACCAGTTCAAAAAATCTGTTGGTTAACTTATACTCATCTGAACAGCCAGAAACGTTTCGATCAGGCCATGATTAGACGATGTAGGATCGGCCATACACGATTACCTCGCAAATATTTACTAAAAAAATGCCGGTCCCAAGATGTATTCCATGCCATGAAGATCTCATGGTGAAACACATTCTCATAAACTGCATAGATTTCAAGATTGTAAGAGATACAGCTTATCGAGCAGCTACACTGGAAGATCTTTTTAGCAAAAGAAGAAAAAGTAAAAGAAGATTGTATTTTAGTTTATTTGAGAGAGGTTGGTTTGTTATACAAATTTTAATGTTTGTACCTGTTTTAACGCATTAGTTTTGCTGAGTTGTTGACTTGAATACTCAAAATTTTGTTTGATCATCGCTGTATAGCTGAAATATTGCTGAATGTGACGTTAAACCTTAATTCTCTGTCTCTTTCCCAATGCACTATTCCAAGTGACCGAATGTAGAATAATATGATACACACTAAATCTCCCTGGTTTTGAAGCAACATAATTATCAGAGTGGATGGTCTGCTCTTGTACCATTATGGTGAAAACCTAGCCAAACCATGCTGCTGTGTACTTCAGGTTTTTGTGTGCCCGCCCAAAAGGTGCCGCGTATTACAAAGATGCTGTTGTACTGTGTATATGTTGTAGTGGTAATTTCAGACACGAGATGACTTCCTTGGTCTGGTGGAGATCCCCCTGGACCACACACAAGTACTGACCGAGAGACAAGGTCGACATATTCCCAACAAAGACTACATCCTCAGACCTCGAAGGTACTGTACATACAACATATGTCAGGGGAAGGTTATAGTTCAATTCAGTGACCCCCTCTCATTCAGGGTCTTATACAGGTTATAATTCAATTCAGTGACCCCCTCTCATTCAGGGTCATATACAGGTTATAGTTCAATTCAGTGACCCCCTCTCATTCAGGGTCTTATACAGGTTATAATTCAATTCAGTGACCCCTCTCATTCAGGGTCATATACAGGTTATAGTTCAATTCAGTGACCCCCTCTCATTCAGGGTCTTATACCAGTTATAATTCAATTCAGTGACCCCCTCTCATTCAGGGTCTTATTCAGGTTATAGTTCAATTCAGTGACCCCCTCATTCAGGGTCATATACAGGTTATAGTTCAATTCAGTGACCCCCTCCAGCCCTCACAATTAGGAAAATTCTCCACGGCAAAAAAATTGCTGAGGAGAAATCAATTGGCCACGGCAAAAAAGGGCTTCACCACGGCATTTTTTTTTGCAGTAGATCTAGTTTTGACTAAGATAATTAAATGACTTGCCCAGGATGTTTTCTGGAATTCACAGATTTTCCACTACAATTGGATGCATTCATTTTTGTCATATCAGAAGTTCATAAAATACAGATGAACTTCTGGTCAAATGTACTGACCATCGAGCAAAAATTCAAGTTTTTTGTTTGGGGTAACATAACCTTGCTACAAACCATGCGTTGGTAGGTCAATTTTTAGTTTTATTATTTTAATTTTAGTTCTCAATTGAACTTTTTCATGATCACATACCTGGTGACATTATTGCTTCATGGGAGTAGAGACATGAGATGTGCGAAACAGAGAAAATATTACCATTTGTGTGGATTTGAGTTTTCCTGGTTAACAGATATAACTTCAATATAAGATAGTTTCAGGAATACCCTATATTTCTTAGATGAATTAAAAAAAAAGGTAAAATAAAAAAACCCCTAAAGTTATAGGTGGGGGCCTGTAGGGTTAATCAAACAAACAATATTTTAAGTTTTGCCTTGGCTTCTTTGCAAACAAGAATGAATAAAAACTCTGATTTTCCTTCAGATAAAGTTCTCCTTCTGGTAAAGTTGTTGTATTCCGCCTCCAGAATGTTCAGCACATTCAACGACAGCTTAATATTATTGCCGCTTCTTGGTGTGCCGCGAACTTGTCCATATAGTCGGCCGGAGGCATTCCAGTTTTTTATTACCTCAGGTTCCAGCTATCCATTTATCCGATACGGCGATAATGACAAAGCCACGTGGTCGTAACATGTTGGCCGATCTTGCACGCCTCAAAAAGTAAAGAAAATTTCTAGCACAGTTTCCACCATTGTCCACCAGTTCAGGCTTTATGCACGACAACCTCAAATTTCACCATTTCGTCAGCATCGTGATGCTCTCGTACGATGGCAAAGCAAATTGTCACTGTCAAAACTTTTAAATACCGCTGTGCAGGAGAATGGTAATTGCAGGGGCTTACGTGGAGTGCGGTAACCCCAAATGTCGGGCAAATTATATTCCGGGTAATGTATGAAAACATGGAGTATATAAGATATTTAGTGCCAGCTGTAATTAATTAATTTAAGATTGCTACACAGTTCACTATTTCAGGTTGCCGTGCCATTCATAATACAATAATACATAATCCTAACTGTCATGACTGTACGTGAATTCCCCTTCAACGTAACCCCTTCAAAGTAACCCTCACCATTCCCTAGAGCACTTTCCTCATATGCGGTCGCCTGTGCTATTGTGACAACGAAGAAACGCCAGTGGAGAAATGCCCTGCATGCTGGAGAGTGACAGATCCAATTGAAGATCTGTGCTTTCTAGATCGGGAATGATCGGCTGTCTGTCGGTTCTTGGAAAAGTGCATTTTGCCGACCGATGTCTCCAAATTATGCAATCAAACAACCACAGCACCAGTAGCTGTCTCGTTTATTAAAACCAAATTTATTAGCAAGAAAAGCCAGTTCAAGGAGACGTATTTTATCATCGACCGTATGTTGTTTACTGACAACAACAACAACATCACTTTACGACCCACGGCAAAAAAACTGCCGACGCGAAGTGATTTTACCCCAGCATTTACCACGGCAATTGCTGTTTGCCGTGGCTAATTGCGAGGGCTGCCCCTCTCATTCTGGGTCTTATACAAGTTGTAATTCAATTCAGTGACCCTCTCTCATTCAGGGTATTATACAGGTAATAGTTCAATTCAGTGACCCCCTCTCATTCAGGGTCATATACAGGTTATACATGTAGTTCAATTCAGTGACCCCCTCTCA
This sequence comes from Hanleya hanleyi, assembly GCA_036873755.1. Lineage (NCBI taxonomy): Eukaryota > Metazoa > Mollusca > Polyplacophora > Lepidopleurida > Hanleyidae > Hanleya > Hanleya hanleyi. The sequence goes on from JAVTVY010008431.1 coordinate 30,058, forward strand.
TTCAGGGTCATATACAGGCTATAGTTCAATTCAGTGACCCTCTATCATTCAGGGTCTTATACAGGTTATAGTTCAATTCAGTGACCCCCTCTCATTCAGAATTCAGACAATCCAGTCTAAGCATGCTCCACTTAGATGATTTAATAGTTCAAGAGTAATCCTGAAAATGTCTATGAACTCAGTAACATCATCATTCCATCAAATCACTGGACAAATGCTGAGGACTCTCTCGTTGATTACCACTCGGCTTCGAATCTTGCTCATCTTGAATTGGCCAAGTCTGATCTGAAAATCAATTCCTCAAATGGAGGAGATAACCTAAAACAATTTCCTTTAAAAAGATAAAAATATTTTTTTTAAACCTGGTTCTCCTGTTGCTTTCTTCTTTGAAACCGGAAGTATGTCACTGTCTCCCAGCTCCCCAAAATGGCTTTAGAGGAATTGCAGTTTGTGCAAATTATTTTTCTGGTGAGATGTTGTCTGGTGTCCACATCTGCCCATAGGTGGCACCACCTGATGACTGATTCGAACTTTCAGTACCAAACAATACAATAAGAAAGACTTGCTACCTAAACCAGTCATTTTACTGTCAGATTGAGTTCAACCTTTTTTTCAATGTGCAGTGTGAGATCGAGGGTGCGCGGACATCTCCGTATTTACCTGGGGTATATACCAGATGAGCCCAGTGATGAGGGTGCAGAAGATGACGACACAGCCTCAGTCTCTACAGTCGTCGAGGAGGTAATGACACACTCACTAAATGCCATGCATGTTCTGTAATTGTTCTCTCCCAGTTTTTCACATGAATTCATTCATTAACTGTATTATTCGGTCATGTGTCTATGAAAAAATTACCATACTATACCAGTCTAAAATAGTCAATAATGACAGGCTGCTAATTTATTGATGAAGGGCAGATAAAAATGTATAACGTCCTGACAAAATCATGTTATTACTATTATATCAATTTCAAAACCATTCTTCATTAAGTTTGCTCAATTGTGAATGTGAATGCGAGCTCTCCGACTTGCCCATTCTCGTGTGTTTGCAATCGTCATCTTGTCATGTTCCAAAGAAATCCTTTAATAGCTGGCAAGAGTACATCAAAGATCTGACGTTATATATAGATGTCAAAGGTCAGGTGTCGGGGCCGATATTCGGCGGCAGTTCATCAATGTCAGCCGACAGTCATGACTGCCCATCTCATTTTAAATGAATGATATGAAATTAAATGATTCGCGGAAAGTAGAGATATCCTACAGGGTACATCCTGTCCGCTGATATCAATGTGCAATTGTCAAGATGGAGAAAACACGAACGTGTTCCGATAGACATAACAATGCAATGCATGAACAATATTTATTCAACCAAGCATTTAGACTCCTGTCTCTATCAGTTGATTTGCTACTGGTTGTGTAAAAAGGTCAAATTGATGTGCATAGCTTCATTCCAGGGAAAACAGAAATTATTACCTTGGAAATACCTTGAAAAGACCTTGAACACTGGAGTTGAGCTAGTGAGATTATGTGACTGCTCCTTGCCACTTTGTATTCTTGTATTAAATTATCTTGATGATTGACTTCTGTTTCTCACTGATTTCCTTATAGCCTGGTTGGGAGATGGTGGACATGCAGAACTCTGTCAATGAGGCAGGGGCATCGGGCCCCACCCAGCAACCAAACCCGGAGCCCCTCCCGCCGGGCTGGGAGGAGCGGATCGACGCAAACGGCCGAGTCTACTTCATAAATCACACCACCAGATCAACGCAGTGGCACCGACCTAGACTAGAGAGGTAGGACAGTCAATGAAAAAGTTACCTTTATAAAATTCATCATTCATCGACTGGATCATCGTTGCGGTTTCCTGACCATGCTGGTAGACAAGACTTCACATTTAGCATTGTCTTCATGTAAATTACATAGAAATACAGTGAAACCTGTGTAAAACTGACTATGCTTGTGACCAGATCATAGTGTCAGTTTTGACAGAGTTCTGGTTCATATGCATAAGAAAGCAGTACTCAAGGTGGACAACTCTGTTCATAACATATTCAGAAATGGGTAGGAGTTCGCTCGCTTGATTATTGTTCTTATTCACCCCCTGGCAGCCTGACAGTCATCTGTGCTGGTTTGTTTCATACTGATCTCGGCTCATGTTTGTTAGGGTCATCGTCGCCGTGTGATCGATAAGGTTAGGTGTGACGTTAAACTCCAAACAACCAACCAACTGATCTGAGCTAGACCTGTTTTAACCCTTTCGCCGATTATTTTCCCTGACAAAAGTGACCTGCTGATGATCAATTCCCTGAGAACTGATAAAATTTGTATATGTGGTCTTTGGAATGCTAGAAATTTTGTTTGCATCTGAGATTTGTAGAAAAACACAAGAACCCTGTCTCCACAATGCACACTCCAGTGTTATTTGCTCCAGTTTTATAGCAAAATAAATAAAATAGCATACAAAATTAGGTTTTAGTGCAGGAGAACGCGCTTTCCCCGGCTTTCTTGACTTGAAAACGTCAAATTTCAACGGAGATATCATCTTTTTTTTCAACCGCATTTGACAGTGTTCATCTCGAGTTTCACTTGGCCATTTTCAACTTTTGACCTCTCATTGGAAAGCGTGACCTTTCCCCTTTCTATATATGACATGACCCCGGATGGATGGCAAACATAAAACGGAGGATACGATTGCATTAAAATACTGTAATTGCGTCCTTTCAGCCACTGTCTGTGCTGGTCTTCTAGCCGTTGGCCGATAGAGGTCACGTGGGCAAAATTACACATACCGATTGGCTCGTCGGCACGCTGGGAAAAACCTGCTTGGACGAAAAGAAAAGTTGTTTGACAAATTTTGTGGATCAAGCCTCGAAAAAACATAGAAATAAACTTTACCGATCGCCGTTGGCAATTCTAATCATCTGGCATGTCTGGGGAATATTCGCCATGCTTTACCAGTCCTGTAGCTTCAAAAATACAGGAGGTAGGATGAGATTTTTAATTCTTTTCATTTCTGCAGCTTGCTGCCGACACTGCCGTCACACAGTGGATTGTGGCGAAAAATGCATTTTTCCCTCCGATATTTTTCGTTCAACATCTAATTTTGCTTTATTTACTTTGCAAATAAAGACCCAATTTCGATAATCAAATTGATCAAGGTTTTGGCTTTCCAGAAATATACAGTGTTTGATAGGTTTGCGTTAAAATGAATGCAAAAAATAGAAGTGCTGTATCCATCATGATGGCCAACAGGATTAAAGCTATCCCGGTCTACTGGGAATGATCGTATGGGTACGCACTCTCGTTTACCCGGTGTTCCGGGAATAATCGGTGGAAGGGTTAAAGACCCAGGCCTTGCATTTATATGGGGCTGATCAGCTCAGGCCCCATGGAAGACTGTGTGAGTGCTTTTCGCAGGGCCTACTCATAAAGTAGGTAAAAAGTATGTACTGATAATGTAGTTCAATTGAAACCAGCCCCACCAAGAGCAAATCAGACCCGTTAATAGCCAATACCAGGCCTATCAAATTGGCCTGGTGCAATTTCTGGAATGCAAGGCCTGCGACTGCTGCTCATGTTACGTAGATGTAATTATAATACATTGTAATGGCCAGCCGATCAGCGGACTATTTCCTCCAAATTCTTGCTGAGAACACACAAGTTTTACATGGCTCAGATATATCTGTTAGCATACTCTTAGTACATAATTATAAGGTGGGTCCCTTTCATTCCCCTGGCAGAGTTAGGCTAGAGGTACATTTAAAAGTAGTCAAAAATGATGGCTTTCCCTAGTCCTCAGTCGGGGTGACAGCCAGAACTCATGTCTATACCAAAAGCTGGAGTTAAAAAGCATGCAGGAAATGTCGTATCTGAACCTCTCTTTCGCTTCCATCTAGCTCACCGAGATATATATTCATTCTTTTCACCAGTTGTACCATAAAACCACATAGATCTGCGTGCAGCAAAACATTGAAGAGCCAGTTTTCTGCATTTCCCTGTCATTTCATTTATCGTATCATTTCATGTTGATTTCTCTCACATCCGGCATAACGGGCTCGGGCAGTTAGGGGCACAATGGAGAAACGTGTAGTATGACTAAAAAAAACATGGTAGATCCAAACAAATTGTCAGTGTCTTTCTGTACACTTTTCTGTAAGTGAGCGAGTTTCTCCGGTGTGTCATGATGTGGGGTGTCATGTGACTGAAATCAACCTGCAATGGCTAGAAAAGAGACTGGGAGATGTGGCAACCAGGTGCATATAATTTTTAGAGTGCACAGAAATGCGGTTTAGTATTACAACCAGTGAAATGAGTGCATAAACTATATGAAGTAGATGGAAGGGCTCAGTCACACTATTGATGTAGCGAGATTCAAAAGCCACATTTTTTGAACGCGCTCCAACTAAATTTCACTGTTGGCATAGCAGTGAGTTCAGACTGATGTTAAAGGTACATAACATGTAACCAGCGTTTTCTGTTGTCTTTCTCCACTATGCCTGTTAACCAGTGAACGTTCCTTGTTATAAAAACTGCAAATTTGGGACACCCCTCCCCGACCCCCTCCTCATTTCCCCAGACAGAATTAAGATGAAGTCTGTGAACTAACTTGGCAATATTCTGTGGTTTGCAGCACTAGCTCTGCCAGTACTAGCCCCGCACCTTCCAGTAGCTTACCCAGCATGCCCAGTGGCTGGGAGGAAAAAGTGGATGCCAATGGTAGAACCTATTACATAAATCACGCTACAAGAACTACCACATGGATTCGCCCCACCAGGTACTGTGGAGTTGTCTGTGGTGTCCACGTCACTTGGCTAGCCTTGTACATACATAGGAACTTGCGGGGTATTTTTTTTTTACGTTGATCAGTCAAGACTAATGTTACGGTAATTCCTCTAATAAATCAATCACCGAAAGTGATATGTGAGGTGGTATTAAAAACAGAGAGTTGATCGATTTATTAGAATCGGGTAAAGTGGCAAATATTCTGAAAATCTGACGAAGATCAGTGTTACCAGAGAATGAAGCAGTAAGGGTCCAGTTTCCAACACCGCAATTGTTCCAAATTCTATTCACGCAGCCGATTTATTGATAAAAAATATTCTCCAGATCCAGTTTGTGATGTTTGTATAATAAGCTAAACAATCTGAGGACACTGGAACTCTTTAGCCGTATACGAAGAGTGGAAATTTTTCTTCACCGCAAGCTTTTCTACTGCCAGCGCCATGTCGTTAGTGGCAACTATTGAGAACCTTCTTTTACTCATTCGTCTAACATGTGTACTAAGATTCCCAATCTAGTTGATCAGCTTCTCAGTAAAGGTCCATCGGTTGAAATATACCTCGTAATTTCCGTATCTTCGATGGTCTCAAAGCAGACATGGGATGCAGAGGTCTGATCAGTGCTTGCCGAAGCACAACGAACCGTTATTTTACTTTTAGCTATATTTATATCGTTACTGTAATACTGTAGTAAAACTCAACCAGTGTGAATCCCTGGTCAACATGTGTGTGTGATAACATATTTATTACAAATGGGGTCTACTAAAAATCGGGGGTAATTGAATTATTACACCTGCGATCGTATTTTTCTCCAAAAGTCATAGGTGATCGATCTCCGATAGGCATAATAGGGTAAATGATTTATTAAAGGAATTGCCGTACATTCACATGTGTACAGTGGAAGCAGAATCTGGAATGTTTGATACCAGAATGAAACCAATTGATGATACTCAATATAATTTCTGTTGAATTATGGTTCAAAATATGGTTCATTTTTAGACGCCCCTCGGTAGACGAGGTCATATAGTGTGATCACAATTTCCATCCGTCTGTCTGTCAGTCTGTAAACTTAGACTGCTTGTCCATGCTATATCTCAACTTTCATGTCCTGGAACTGCTGGAACTTGAAAAATCGTGGAAATTAGCAGTTATGAATTGAAATGAACAAAGTCTGCAAGAACTTGAAATTTAGTTGCTCCATATATGTTGTTCAATTTTTGGTTTCTCCTGGTCATGCTGGTTTGATTGCAGATCTTGATACAGGGCTCTCAGTTTAAGCTGACTGTCTATATTTCTGACTGCATACATAAACTGTGGTGGGCTCGTTGCTGGGTCGGATACCATGTCTGACAATGGCTTCATTCCCACCAAACAAAGTTTGATCAGTCTCATTCTATTGACTGTTCATGAGTTTCACAGTATGGAAACAAGAAACTCAAGCATATTTTGTATACCATTACACATCCACCGCGAAACTCTACCATAGTTTGAATACCAATACACATCCAACAAGTAACTCTACCATGGTTTGTATGCCGAATACACACCCAACAAGAAACTCCACCATAGTTTGTATACAAATACACATCCAACAAGAAACACTACCATATTTGTATGCCAATACACATCCAACAAAAAAGTCTACCATAGTTTGTATTACAAAACACATTCATCAAGAAACTCTTATCTTAGTTTGTATACCAATACATATCCAACAAGAAACTTGTCCATAGTTTGTATACCAATACACATCCAACAAGAAAATGTATCATGATTTGTATAGCAATACACATCCAACAAGAAACTGTATCGCAGTTTGTAAACCAATGCACATCGAACAAGAAAATCTACCATAGTTTGTATACCAATACACCTCCAACAATAGAAATCTACTATGGTTTGTATACCAAATCCATCTAACGAGAAACTCTATCGTAGTTTGCCTACCAATACACATCCAACAAGAAACTCTATCGTAGTCTGTATACCAATACATATCCAACAAGAAAATCTACCATAGTTTGTATACCAATACAAATCCAAAAAGAAACTCTATTGTAGTTTGTATACCGATGCACATCCAACAAGAAAATCTACCATAGTTTGTATACCAAAACACGTCCAACAAGAAAATCTACCATAGTTTGTATACCAAAACACGTCCAACAAGAAAATCTACCCTAGTTTGTATACCGATACACATCAAAGAGGAAAATCTACCATAGTTTGTAATCTTCCATCATTATTGTTGCTCCGTGCTCCAATTTTGTCCCCCTATAACATGTTTGTATATATGTGCTGTGGTAAGACGTCGAAATTGAGCTAGTAATGTTTGTTGAACGGATACTGTGTACATATACTTAACACTCGTTCTTGTGCTTCTTTGATGTAGTGCGTCATCATCTCAGTCCGCAACAGACCTCCAAAGACAGCGGAGTATGGAGGCAGCAGCAATGTACCGCCAAAGACGCCATATTAGTCAGGAAGACACGATCAGCACACACAGCGAAATCGAACCCGATAGCTCAACAGAACCGTCAACGCCGACAATGGAGAGCACCCCCGAAGAACCTCCAAGACCCCCACCGGTATTTTATTTTATTTTATTCCTAGGTTGTTTTTTTTTGTTTTTTTGTTTTTTTTAATCACATATAGGCCTGCTACTATGCCCTGAAAACTAGTGTGTAAAAAAGTCTTATGAAAAAAGTCATTTCTGGGCACTGGCCATGTTTGTGGAGTGACAGTGCTTTGCCTGTCGAAATCACTTACCTAATCTTAATGAGCTACAAAATGGATATCAGCTGACTTGTTGTCATGTTCCCCGTCACCCAAACAAGGGCATGTTCCCGAGCTTCACCCTTCATCATGTTCATGGCTGTGTATGCCCCCTTTTCCTGGTCATGTTAGACAGCTTGTTTTCCTGATGTGTGTGTGCATGTGTATGCATGGTTTAACTAGGCTTCACTGTTCTAGTGGTTAAGGTGGGTGGACGATTATTTTAAAAACAAAGGGTGGAATATTATTATTCAACTCCCCCCCCCCAACCTCTCCACCTCGCTTTTTAGGGTAAAGGTTATAGCAATGTCTTTGTCCACTCATATTCACATAAAATATGGCTGGCTAAACTTGTGCAGACAACTTCTCTGTTGCGCTGAAGCTAGGATTCCGAACAGAAACTCTGCCATAACTTAAGCCTGCAGATATCACAGAAACTATCGTTTCCGCTGCCCTGTCATGTCGGAGAAAATCACAGAACCAAAAAAAAAATCCCCATTGTTTGACTGAACTACAAGAAGAAGAAACTGCTTCCTGCAACAATGATTTTGCGATGTATGTTAGGTGACTCGGAGGTTTTTTAGATGCACAATACCCAGAGCAATGGTTCACAGGCACAATAAAGCTCAACTGTCAACTTGCTTCATAAATAAAATTGATTCCCATGGAAGTGTAGTCACGGAACTGAAATTTAGTTTGTGGTGGATTTCCATGAACACAGGACACAGAAGCGAAAAATAATTTCCCATGAAATCTGAAATCCCCAGTCTCGGAAATATCTGCTGTCTCTGTACATGTATGTTCATTCCCCCCCCCACCGCCGTCAGTCAGTCTGTTTGTCTGTTCACCGCTGTGAAATTCATGTATTGATCTTATGTTGGTTTTGCAACTGTTAGAATTCTGAAACCTCTCACCTCTTTCCAAATTCACATGAAATTCCGTCATGAGAACAACTTTTTTGAACATTCCTTAAGAACTACATTGATTCTTTCTCTAGGTGATATCATTTTTAGCTCGCCGTATACGAAGTAGGCGAGGTATTGGGAGAGAGAGGGGGAAAGTGTTGGTGTCGGTGTCGGTGTTGGTGTCCGGTTAGACTTTTATGTTTAGGCTGGACTTAGAAAGTTTTCTGGGTTAATCTTTTCTGTTTAGGCTGAACTTAGAATAATTTTGACTTCTTATTAGGCATGAGATGCAGTGTACATTGTATACACAGTCATACATACCAAATCACATACAGTATATTCCTTTATGGTATTTACTAATAGTTTTTGACATTATTTTATTTCCGAAGTACAATATCAAAATAACTGGCGGGGGGAATCCCGCAGTACGGAACCCCTGTTAGTTTTTAATTTCGTGTCGCCTTAAATGAAGGACGCCATTTTATCAAATTCTCGTTGACCCTGAAGCTTTTGTACAACCATATCTGTGTCCACACATTTAACTTACTATATTAATTAAAAGTGAGTTTGAATCAGTTTGTGAGCTCAGTCTTTACCCGTGCACATTATTATGGAGCATTACAGTATGATTGGACACAGTTGTCATTGCGTTCTTTTATTTGCATACAAATGTGAAGGTTTACCACAGTGCAAGTGTCCCATTGCCTGTTGGAAATGATAGATTTAGTCCTACTATTGCACTGTTATTAGCTTTGTTTGTTCACATATCATCACACAAAGTTACACCAAGAACGTGCTCAAAATTGCACACCTATTGTTCCTAACTACATGTATACATGAACATGTATTCATCAGATCTATGCAATGGGATGTGTAGGCTTACTTTTGGAAAAATGTAATCTTTATTGGTAGTTATATAATATAGTTCCTCCTTCAATCCAACCTCAATATCACTAAATATAGAAATCATATTTCTTAATAAATTTATTATATTAAATGATGTGCATTGCCAATGATGTGCAACCTCAAATGATGTGCCATCCTGAAGGGCTCGATCTTTTTGCGAAGCTGCATATATCTCTTACATGTGATACTAACCTATTAGGTAGGAGATGCAGTGTACATTGTAGGTTTATACTTGGTGTAAGAATTACGCACAAGACAGAGCCTACAATAGCCTGTCTGAGCTCAACAATGCGTCTAGACGTGACCCTTTTCAGCTGCACAAAAGCCTCAACAAAAGCCTCAACAATGCGTTCTTACACCGACCTGTTACATATACACAAACACGTCAAATCAACTACAATATATTCCTTTATAGTAATTACGGTACTAATAGTTTAATGACATTATTTCATTTCAGAAGTACAATATTAAATATTAACCCCTGGTGGTTTGGAATTTTGTGTCGCCTTTAATGAAGAACACCATTTCCTTCAATTTTGGTATCAAATCCCATTCCTCATCATGATTTAACCTCAAGCTTTTGCACGAACCATATTTGTCCAGGCATTTCACACCCACATCTCAGACAAAATTTCAATTGTACATGTATTCATAATGACATGTATAAGCTTACTTTTGGAAAAAAAGGTAATCTTTATTTCAAGTTTTATAATATAGTTCATGTTTCAATCCAACTTCAGCATCACTGACGAAGAAGTCAAATTTTTATTGCAATATGTATTGTCATTGCCAGTGATGTGCAACCTGAAGGGCTCGATCTTTATGTGAAGCTGCATGTTATTGAATACCCAAAAGGCGAGCTGCCGGGTTACACATAACCCTTGTAGTGCATAAACATTTGCTTGGATGAAAATTTAGCCTTCAACATATTATTATGCATGGCAAAATATTTGCCTGTTTTAGTGTGGACCAGTCTACGCTGGCTTTTCACACTTGTGGCCGGCAATCAATGTGGGGCTATTGCTATCAGTTTATAGCTTCAATTTCATTTCTTGATTTCTCCAGTTCGCGGAAGAAAACTATTTATTCCTCAATGAGGATTCAAATTTGGTATGGTCATTTTGAACTATGCGAAGAAAAAATGTTCTTTATTTAGATATATGATACCCAGAATCTGGTCTTTGTCCACTGGCATGCTTTTACATCTGTCAGTCCATTAACCCCTGTATCAGTGTGTATATCTGTGGATGCGAAAAAACTGTCCTGTCTGTCTGTCCTTTGATGTGGGAAATTTGTCTGAGTCGTATCCCAGTTCCTTTTGCGGATAGTATTCTAAGACCTCTGTATGTCCATTTACCCACATGTGATTCTGTTCATCTGTATGACTGTCAGTTTGATATAACATATTTTTTGGTCAAAATACGGTTGTCATAGCTCTATAAATATTCCATGGTCCACAGCCCGCACAATTCATCTCAGCAATCGGCAATTGCCTAGGTAAATGCCATGGCATATAAGCATGGCATATAAGCAGTTCACCTCATCAATGTTTAACATGGTATTAAATAGGAATTATTTCAATATGACATTATTTTTGCCGAGGTGAGTTTTCCGAATTGTGTGGGCTGGGTCCATATTAGGAGAAGTACAACTGTATGACCTCATTAAAATTCAAATTTGTTTGGCTATTCGAAGGAAGTAAACACTTCCCGTTTGAAAATCAATACAACCACCACTTGCCATATTTGGAAATCACACAGACATCAAAGAAAATCTTCGCTGCACGGTGTTGGCAAGCTCATATCTTTATTGACCATACGACATCACATGCGTTTACGGAACAATTTACCCCATTCATTAGTTCAAGATAAATGACGAAACGTTGGTGTAGTGTTTAACTTGAAATGTGAAGAGCGATATACCTGGGCTGGACTAGACCGTATCTCCATTGCTTTTGCTACTAGTATTTCCGAAAATTTGGCATAAGATTGCTGTATGTAGCACATCTGTGCTGGCCTACATGTACTGTAAACAGTTTATGTCGGTTGATCCATCCCTCTCTGTCACTATACACACCAAGTACATGTGTTCCAGGTTTGGTATACCTGTACTGTAGGGCGATGCGGGGGGTCATTGGGTGCGAACGAACCCCTCTTCACACCCAACCGTATGTTATTTTCCGATGTTGGACAGTACTGGGCTCAGTTACTTGCCAAAGGGCGGTGGTTCTCTCCGGGTTCTCCGGCTTCCTCCACCAACCAAACTGACTGTCACCATATGAGTGAAACAAACTTGAGTGTGACATTAAGCCAACCTCCCCCCCCCCCTCCCCTCAGTACTGGGCTCTCAAATAAATAAGCATAGGAAACGACCCCCTCTCAAAACATTCTGGCGACACCCATGACACATTAAATGCTGTTTTCAGCTTGGCTTGCTTTTAGTTGTGATTACCGTAGCTTGCTTGTGCTTGGCTCATCTTCACAAGTCCAGGTAATCCCTTAATCCTCGCATTCTTGACCCAGACCTTTTTGGTGGTTCGGATGAGGTTTACAGTCATGTCTTATTACACAATGTTGTACATTTCTTCTCCCCGCAGTTGTTTTGAATTAGCAAGTCTGTATCTGAAGCCTGTGGGTTTCTCTTTGTCACGAGACTCCTATCGGATTGGCATAAGGAGCTAACTGAATGCGCTTACCGATTGGTTTAGTTTAGTGGAAACCTCTCAAGCTATTTATATCCAGAACTGCTACATGTATGGGTAACTAACCAAGCCAGCATATTGATCCTAAGGTATCTATTGATATCGAGGGACTTCATCAGGTGACACGGCAGTATTATAGCTCTAGGGAGATCGTTTCAATAAAGTGAACAATAAATAGTGCTGTTCCAACAAATTATCTCCCCTGCATTGTCTCAATACCTGATACATGGCAGCTGTACTTCTTGTGTATGCAGTGATCATTTTAATGGTCAGTCCTGCTGTTATATCCACATTGTAAGGCTTTCTTGCGGAAAACCAAATAAAATCTATTGAAATTCAGTCACAGTATCAGAGTTAGAATTTGGGACCTGTCCTTCAGTCGGAGACTGGTAAAAAATCAAACAGACTGGTGTGAGTGCCTGAACAACAAGTCTGTCGGACTGGTCTTGGTTCATCGTGTCAACTATTTCTCTTGATATCTCAGCTCAATTTGTAAAGAATGGAGACATGGTTTGCTGCAAAATTAAATATAAATATAATTGATTTCATAGTCTGTTGCTGGACGTTGAAATAAACCTCACCGTAACTTTTGCAGCCTGAATTGTTGTCTTTACCGTCTTTGCTAAAAGAGCGGGAGAGTTCACCGGAGTTATTTCCCTTCAGATATCTGTCTCAAAGAGTTACTTACCCTTGTAAGTCCTCCCTCTAGCACACGTGGTGGTGAAAATTGATACCGTAGATTTGAACAGAAAGTAATATTTTACTAGTGGCTCTTAAATCCTGCTAGCTCCCAATATCTCAAGGTGAAAATTTCATCACAAGATTGATTGAATGCTATATGTTGAAATTGATCAACAGATTGCTGGTGAGGCATGCTCTCACTTTCCTTGACTGAAGAGCACAGAGACGAGTGTAAGGTGTTACTTACCACACTCAGTCCTCTTCATCTCGACCTTAATTGGGTTTATCGTATGTGTTTATCTTCAAATGTGCTCAGGAAATTCAAGACTATGCACAATTATTAATTCCTTACCAACACCGTGAACACATATTCATGATGACATTCAAATATCAACTTTTCATTCAATATTAACGGACTAGTGAAAATAGTTGGCTGGTTTCAGATTTTTCGTAAATTAGAACACTGCCGCTGTGATTGCGGATTCTAACTTTCATTCGTGAAAGATTCACACGTTTCCACATACATGTATCTTTGAAGAGCTAGAACTATATGACCCTGAATGTTGTTGTTAGTTCATGCAAGAAGATTTTAATAGCATCTGGCTTAAATGGTGTTTTCTTTCGGAATGCGAGCCTGTACTTGTATGTTGCTACAATGCATGAGATATGGTAATTCCTCTAATAAATCGATCACCGGAAGTGATATTTAAGGTATTAAAAATGGGGGGTGATCGATTTTATTGCAACTGAGTGAAAACGGTGATTCGCAAAAGTCGGAGAAATGAATCCTGGATCATCAAGTGCCCAATTTCCGATACCACGACTTGTGACAACCGTGTCCGGGATGGTACAGGTGATTCGTTTCAAATTCTACTTACGCAGGGTGTGATTCAATACAATCCAGCTAATTACAATTGTAAGACTTCAGCATCAGCAAAATTAATACCCTGTTATCAAGCACGATCTAGTTAAAATGGTCGGGTGGTCTCTTGCCGAGTGCTTGCTTGCAAACTTACTCTAATGGAAGGGAGACAACTCTAGTCAATAAATGATTCTGATTTTGGCCTAAGTAAGCCTTGCTGCTCCAAAACAACCCATGATGCAATGCGTAACATTGACAGCCCTTCTCAGATGTTTACATCAGAAAAGGCAGTGACCAATGACCTGCATGGAAGTTTGTTTTGGGGCAGCAAGGTTCACTTGGGCCGCGATTCTCAAACGGGATTGACTTAAAATTGGGGGTGATTGAATTATTACAACTTCCGATCGTATTTTCCTCCAAAAATCGAGGATGATCGATTTCTGACAGGGTAATCGATTTATTAGAGGAATTACCGTAAAAACAATGTATATGGTACTGTATACATGAATGTTCCATTTATCAAACAGCATGTATATATGTACAGGCTAGAGTCTGATTACATGTATTATACTCCGCACTGTACGGGCTAGAGTCTGATTACATGTATTATACTCCGCACTGTACGGGCTAGAGTCTGATTACATGTATTATACTCCGCACTGTACGGGCTAGAGTCTGATTACATGTATTATACTCCGCACTGTACAGGCTAGAGTCTGATTACATGTATTATACTCCGCACTGTACAGGCTAGAGTCTGATTACATGTATTATACTCCGCACTGTACGGGCTAGAG